>JAKZJZ010000827.1:0-36795 GCA_022702705.1 Papilionanthe hookeriana x Papilionanthe teres
TTACTTTCTTACAGTTACTTTCTTGCAAATGTACTTTATTTTTCTTGCATGATAAAACAACGGTTGCATGAAAACCCACACCTTTAGGATAGTCCCTAAAAGCTGAAACCAAATTAAGTTAAAAGTCATTGCAAGATAAAATTCACCGCCACAACATTTCAAAATATAAAACAACTCGAAATTTAATCACAAACGGAACACAAAACTACAATTACAACTAAATTAAAACGTCTGTTGGATGATCGGGAATACCTCGGATGATGTAACCTACGTGTTGCTAACGGGATTTCCCACGGTCTAAATGAAAGTGTGGAACTCATTCGGTTGAGTTTAGCAAATTCATACGGACTAAGTGAATCCGATAAAAATAATGATGCGGAAGGATGGACACCGTGGGATCTTAACAGGTGTCGTTATAATCAACTTTAAGATTTGTTTTAATTAAAACGTAAAAAACACTTGGAAATTAAGATTTTCTCTAAACCAAAACACTTTTCTCATCTCCTGATTTATGATTTCTAAAACTAAACCTCTGCAACAACAAGGAACTTGGAGCATGGTGGGCGACACGGCCATCGTCGTCGGCAAAACTTGAACCTACTTCGACAAAACTTTCCTAGAATTAAATAACCAAGCCATAGGACTTCGAGGTAGCTTGCACTAGTGCAACATAAATCCTCGACTCTTCGTTAGGCATTTGCATTGCAAATTAAGCCCTAACAGGTCTTAGGATTCCGAGGTAGTCGTCAGATACGACAATAAACCCTCGCATCTTCTGAAATTTATTTGTTTGATTTTATCATACAAATATAAGCCCTAATTAATTAAAATTGGCAAGATCGAAAACATTTAAATAAGTATTAGGACTTTCCTAAACTCGAAGCCAAACGATAGGATAGTCGGGAAATTACCGAAGTTCACTTCGAATCGGTGATTTCTCCTACCTTTCTTCCTTTGGATTCACAAAACAAAATGTTCCAAAATTTGATCCATTCCATATTGAAATTCCAAAATTCGATCTTTGAAAACCTTAAACTTTGAAATTCTTGAAAGCGAGTTATTGATTATTATCGAGAGTTTTCTTAGGTGATTCCGTCACTTAAGATGTAATTAACTATAGGGGCTTGCCCTTATAGGGAATTTTAAAGAACCCGAGTAATATAAACCACTGTTTGATACTTTCATATTAAGCGGGGAATTTGTCGGCTTATAAAATTGGTTCGCGGACCAAACGGATGTCACTAAAACTTCTAGTTTATTTGATCGAGCCCCACCATCGAGCGGTGTGTCTATCCTTAGGGATAGATACACGGTTTGTGGTGCGGTGCTCGTTTATATAAACTATTTGGGATGTGAGATCGGTTTAATCTCATATCTTAAAACTTTCAAATTTAAAAATTATTTTCAAAGCCAAATACTACTTTCTAAATTATATATATATTTAAATCAAATTTAAAATTTAAATTCGCCGACAACTTACGGTAGGCGACCCCCTTTTAAAATACAATACAACCTAAAAATATGCGAGCAACTACGGCGACTCCGTGGGGACGATTCCTCTCTCCATTATAATCGAATAATTACGCTTTCAAAAATCGGTAGTGTATCCATGTCCCTAATGGATCAAACTACCCTTCTTTCCGTTGAAATACTATGTTCATTTCTATCTTGAACAAGTATAGCCAACATTCTCTCGGATTTAGGAGCCACTTGTTTAGACACCCCTAAACGAGAGGGTTCGAGATCCTTTACCTCATTTACGAGGTGGGGTGGACCCCGATAGGTGTTAGTTTAGGTGTGATCCTTCGAGTCAGGAAGTCTTGCTTAAGACTCTCTTTTCCTTTCCAACTCTGAATCGGATTCCTTACATTCTCTACACCTTTGAACATTCGTTCTAAATAAACAAACCCTCTGATAAGTGATTCTTTTAACAAATGATTCTTTTTTTATAAATACATGAACAAAGAATGAGTTCGGACTCTTTTTAATTCCTTTCTTTTCGTCCTGAAGAAAAGAAGCATAACTTGGGGCCGACAACCGAGTCTACCTTGCAGAAATGGAAGCCCGAGCCGATTTTCTCCTTCACCAACGGAGCTGGACTTCGGCTGTCTATAAGGATGAGTTTGCCCGACAATGGGGTCATCCGATTTGGACGAGGATTCGAAAACACGAACGTCGAGGTCACCGACGTCTCCCTCTTTGCCGCGACGAACAAGGTATACGAGGCGAGGAACCCTCGCTTGAGTTCGGCCTTAGGTCGACCCGAGAGTTTCCTCCCTGCAAAGGGTCCCGACTAGGAGAATGCTTGCCGTCCGCGGGAGGAGTCATTCTCACTACCCCCACTTGGTCTAGTTGTTTACGCACCTACCCGACTTACGCAAATCGAAGGGGAAAGGAATCCGGAACTATGATAAACACATTGCACGTGGAGGGTACGGATCTTCTGTAAGACCTTCGTCTTCGAAATCGGGTCCGGTTCGAAGATTCCTTCGGCCGACAAAGACCCGAAGAAGAAATAGAAATAGAAGGATCGCCGGGGAAGCCGGAGGCTGCTGAGATTGCCTTCATGGAGGAAATTCCGGAGTTGCCGGAATATACACCGTTACCGGAATATACACCTTTGCCGACTACATACCACTTTTGGGAGGAAGCAGGTTCCATCCCCTCTCCGCCGCAGAGGATGAGGAGAATGTTCGAAAGATTGCTGCCACATTACCACAGCCCGCATATTACGACGATAGCCGCAAGAAAAGAACTGGAACTACGTCGTTTGCTCGGCTGCGAACTTTGGTAGAAAAGCTAGCAAGGAAGGAAAAGCGCCGTGTCGGAAATTCTACGAAGGATAGGGCGGGTGCCGGTCGAATCCCGTCTTGGGCCTCGAGTAGAACCCGCCGTCATGATAGAAAAGCCGAGCAAGAGAATGAAGGCTAGCCCGCTCTGTCGTAGTATCGGGGTTACGGATTAGGGAGGATACCACCTTCCGGCATTTGGCCGATAGACCATACGGTCCTAGACCTCCTGCTGCTAGAAGGATGGTATGGCGTCCCACTACGGGGCGATTGAGATTGAAACGACGGCCAGAAAGAAAGTCTTGCCGGGAGGCTGGAATGCGAAGAAAGTGCTTCTTGCGATGAAGGGGACTCGTGAAAAAAGGACCCGGCAACCATCGCATGACAACCACAAAGATACACGAAAGCTCCGCTAGAAGATGCCATGGAAAAGTTGAGAACCGACATCCGAGCGGTTGGCAAAAGAAAGAGAAGAAAAGTTCGGAGATGAGATCGACTCATCGGAATTCATGGACAATGAATATGCGAGAAATCAACATGGTTGAGACACGAGCTTCATCGGCTTCTCGAGGTGCTCTGCAGCTGCGAGAAGAGAGGAGCCGGAGCGATGAAGAGACGGCTTCGGGAAAAGGACGACACGATCGCTCGAATGGCGAAGAGGATGGAAGAGATGGCCATAGCTGCGGCCACTCTCCGGAGTCGAAGCACGACCACATGAGAGACACCCCCGAAGTCATTCACATCGTAGACGGAGGAAAGGAGATTACATCCGTCAATGGGGATGACCAGGTGAAAAAGGATACGGCACGAAGTATGATCCACGAAGAGGATATCAAAAGCTTGGTAGAGCGGCGAGTGCGAGAAGCCTTAGCACAATCGAAGAGCGGGACATCCATTCGGACGGGTAGACCTTACCCGGAAGAATTCGACGGCTGTCCGATACCCGAAAGGCTTCGTACCACCTCTGTTTAAGACCTTCGACGGAGCCAGGAACCCCCGACGGCATGTTGCACACTTTCGTGCCGGTTGTTGCAATGCGGCGGGAGCGATGCGCTACTCTTCCGACGGTTCGTTAGCGGTCTGTCGGGAATCGCCTTCGGCGAGTATGCGGAGTACCCAACGGTTCGGTGAAGACATTCTCGGAGTTAGAGAGCCTCTTCATTAAGCGATTTGCGGAGCTCGGCACCACATCACTATAGGTGATTTAGTGGTAGAGAAACAAAGGCCGAATGAAACTCTAGTGGATTACATACTTCGATGGAGAAATTTAAGCATGAAGTGTGAACCACAAGCTGCAAGAACAACATGCGGTCGGCATCTTGCTTAAAAGCATTCACGGCCCGATAGCACTTCTCCTCGAGGGATTCACTATTAAGACTTTTGAGAAGTTGTTAAGCAAGGCCGGAAGCTTGCAAGAAGAGGCGAAGCAATTAAGTTTTGCCGACAAGACGGACAAGCGAGAAGCCGGTGAAGACTTTCGAAAAGAAATGCGGGGTCGTTGCGGCGGTTGACAAAGGCAAACAACCGATGCAAATACCACCGAGAACGGCCGCAGCAACCACAACAAAATTACCGGCAACCCCGGTCCGGCTATCGGTCGTCTCCGCGGTATGAACAACCGTCTCGTCCGCAACGTACATTGAGGGAGCTTCGAGCGAGAGAATATCCGTTCAAAAATGAAGCGATACCGAAAGATGTTCCGTAGCCTAATGAAAACTCCGGATTTCCGAGCTGCCGAGCCCAAAGACCGGAGGAAGTCAACAAGAAAGGTGATCCCGACTTTTGCCCCTACCATCGGATGCTTGGGCACAAGATAGAAGACTGCATTACCTTCAAAAGTTGGCTCAACGACAACCTTCGGAAAGGAAATATAACAATCCCGAAGGAGTACATGAAGGAACCCCGGAAAGGAGGTTCCGTCGATGTTATCTCAGCCGATCCCGTCATCCCGATAGATCCCTATGCAGCCGACGATGGATGGACTACCGCTCGGACGAGATCTTCGAAGAAGATTTTAGACAACATCCGAACCGCTTCGGTGCGAGCTTCAATTCGGAGTTCGAGACACTGTTAAGCCGGTACTTATCACTTGCGATAGAAGAACCACCTCGACGGGAGAAAATCGAAGAGAAGAAGAAAATTGACGAAGAAGAGGGACCGAGATTCCTAAGGCTAGACTAGGGGCTGCTTATCCTAGGATAGTTGTTTCCGATTCGGGGAGAAATCCCTCGAACCTCTGATTTTGTATGATTATCCTGCTCACTTTGGTGGGATCATATAATGATAAGGGTGATGGCGTTGGCTACGTTTTGACCATTTCTAACGATTACGTAACTAGCGACAATCCGGGCGTCGATTTCGATACCAACAACAATTCTCAAATCATACATGATCTCGACGATCACAATGACGAAGAAGGCATCCATCGAGGAGGCTACGAGAGTTCAACAAGCAACGGATCTATGCGCGAGTTTCGAGGAGCTCCGGTTACGATAGAGTTAGAGCCTTCGGATTTTGAAGATAATCCGGAAGAGCCTGTCATTCCGATTCGGGAGGAGACACCGGCAAACTCGACACTAGATTCGGAAGAAATTACGAAGTCAACTTGAGAAGTGGAAGAGTTCTACCTCCGAGAATGGGTCCAAAAGACAAAGGAAAGCGGTGGTTGTTCAAGAAGAACCAACCCCGGCGGAAGAAATACCCATTCGAGAAGAAGCCGAGACGCGGGAGAACAAAGTGGACTACAACGTGCTAGCCCATCTTAGGAAACTACCGGCCAGACGAGCATCTACGATGCTCTCATCTTATCGAAAGGAGATGAGAGAAGCTCGATCGAGGCCTTACTTGATCCGGAAATTTGCTTAGCTCGAATGGCCGGAGATTCCTTAGATGAGGTTTGCTCGTTAAAGGAACGACGAGGTGTTACCTTCACGGACAATGACCTACTACTTGGGACGGCGGATCACGACCGACCGTTGTACATTTCGAGTTACAATTGGGAAGTTTACGCTCTCCGGAGTTTTGGTGGATCCGGGAGCATCGATCGATATAATGAGTCTTCGAACACTAGCATACTTGGAAATTGATGCTCGTGAGCTCGAGGCCGACAAAATGTTATTAAGAGGATTCAACCGGAAAGGAGAAAGAGCCCTCGGGTCAATAACGCTGCGATGAAGACCGGTGATTTAGCAAAGACAACCGCAAAATTTCATATAATCGATTCGAAACGTCGTTCAACGCTCTACTTGGGCCGACCATGGATACATGAAAACGGGATGGTACCATCATCTCTACACCAGGTGCATCAAGTACTACGATGGAGGGGAACGAGTGCATCAAAGGTGACTTGCAACCATTCTCCGTACATGAAATTGGAATCCATGAAGATGCGGCTTATTATGCACCGCCGAAGAAAACAATCTTCTCCGGAGATACCATAACAAATGAAGCAAAGAAAGTTCGAGACAACGAAGAATGCGAAGTTCTAGTCCAACGATCACTCACCACTCCCTTCCGGCGAGATGGTGAAGGTTTCTCCACAACTCGCATCCGAGGTCGAGGCCGGGGACGAGGCCGTGGTAGAGACACTAGGACAATTGGACGAAGAAACCAGCCATCAATGTTGATTGGGAAGATAGTTACGAAGAGGAAAAAGAAATCAAGCAAGAAGCGACAACAATAAGTCGAAAGAAGCCGCAATACAAGATCTCCCTCGAAGATGAAAAGAACGAAGAATACAAATCAATGTACGAGAAGATTAACCACTACGTACATACTATGACCCTAACTCCGATCCATTCTAATAAGATCGAGGGTATGGAGGTCAAAGAGGTACGTAGTGACGGTGCAAAGCCGATCAAATTCTACAGTGGTGCTTCTTCCTCCAAAACTGAAAATAATGTACAATTCGAAGATGTCACTTCATCGGAATTAATGGAATTACCTTTTGAGTGGTACTCTCCCTGTGTTCAAAATTTAATTCAACATGGTTTCTTACCTCGACAATGGACAAAAGGCCAATCACAACATTTTGAAAAGTTATGGAATAACTCCGGTCGTCCTCCCGATTCAAAGTATGGACTCGGATTCGGCACGGTAGGGTCGGTTGACGATGCGAATTTTGCTTGGTTGTCACTTGCAAGTCCAATGAAAGCTGCATGGAAACTACGGACGAACTCGAAGATTTACAAATTGGAGACGCTCCACCGGAATTCGAAGAAGAAATTAAATCCACGATAGATGAGTTAACGGAAGTTAACTTAGGTACTAACAAAGAGCCTAGACCTACCTTTGTTAGCTCCTTACTCGATAAAGAAGACTCGAAGAAATAATCAAGTTATTAATGGAATTTAAAAGACTGTTTTGCTTGGAGCTACGATGAAATGCCGGGATTAGCCCCGGAGGTTGCGAGTCCATAAGCTAGGAGTGGATCCTACTACGTTCCGGTCGGACGAAGGTCCCGGAAGAATGCGTCTGGAAATCGAACAACAAGTCATAGCCGAAGTTAAAAAGCTAATAGACGCTAAATTTGTCCGTGAAGAACAATACCCGACACAGTTAGCTAATGTGGTGCCGATCGGAAAGAAGAATGGTCGGATCGAGAATTTGTGTGGACTTCGAGAGATTTAAACAAGGCATGTCCAAAAGATGAATTCCCTCTACCAATTCCGGAAGCGATGATCGATATTGCTTCGACACATGAAATATTCTCATTCATGGATGGATCTTCGAGGATACAACCGGATAAAAATGGCTCCGAAGATGAAAAGCTTACGGCATTCGGAACGCCGATCGGAGTATTTTGCTTTACACGGTGATGCCATTCGGACTGAAGAACGCGGGAGCAACTTACCAAAGAGCAATGACAAGAATTTTTGATGATCTCATCCACGATCAAGTCGAGTGCTTACGTGGACGATGTCGTCATCAAAAGCAAAGTAAAGGAAAACCACACTGTATGATTTGAGAATTGTTTTCGAACGATTAAGACAATTTAACCTTAAGATGAATCCCTTAAAATGCGCCTTCGGCGTCACCTCCGGGAAATTCTTAGGATTCGTTGTCCGACATCGTGGAATTGAAATCGAACCGGAGAAGATTAAAGCCATCTTAGAAATGCCGCCTCCCAGAAACCTTAAAACAACTACGATCTTTTCAAGGAAAGCTGGCATATCTTCGACGCTTTATCTCGAGCACTGTCGGGTAGGTGTCGGCCTTTCTCGGCACTAGTTAAAAAGGACGCCAAATTTATTTGGGAAGAGAAATGCCGAGAAGGCCTTCGAAGACATTAAACAATATTTAATGACACCTCCTGTCTTAGCGACCCCAGGTCTCGGGTAGACCGGCGATACTTTACACCGCGGCTCTAGACGACTCCCTCGGAGCCCTGTTAGCCGGAGTCGATGATGAGGGTAAAGAAAATGCTCTTTACTACTTAAGCCGTCGTTTACTTCCGACGGAAGTAAGGTATCCCGCAATTGAAAAGCATTGTTTGGCCACGATCTTCGCCGCTCGAAAGCTCGGGCACTACATGCTTTCTCATAAGGTCAACTTGATTTCGAAGTTTAATCCATTGCAATACTTGATGACTCGTCCAACACTTTCCGGCGGACTTGCCGGATGGTCAATGATATTATTGCAATTCGATATAACTTTCGTGCTCTGCGTGCTCGTAAAGGGACAAGTCTTAGCGGACTTCCTCGCGAGCACATCCTTTGCCGGCCGAATCTCCTCTCGATGACGATTTGCCGGATGAACAAATAATGAGCCTAGAAGACCACGATGATCGACGTTGGGAATTGTATTTCGACGGAGCATCTTCGGCACACAAAGACGAAGAATCACAAGTGATAGTGCCGTAAGGCGGGAATCGGGCTAATCTTTATAACACGGAGCGGGGGATGTTAAGATACTCCTACCACTTGACGAGACCGTGTACGAACAACGAAGCGAGAATACGAAGCCCTCATAACGGGATTGGAATTAACCATTCAAATGGGAATAACGAGACATCAACATCTACGGGGATTCGCGGTTAATCATTCAACGGATCGTCGGACAATACGGAGTTTTAAAGCCAAGACTCGAACAATACTTCCGGTATGCCATACGAGTTGTTGGAACGGATTCCAAATGTGACAATCTACAAAATTCCTAGAAAAGAGAATGCTTTAGCGGATGCTTTAGCTCGTCTCGCAAAAGAATTTGCACTGTTTGCAAGATGAATCGGTGGAAGTGTCGGTTCACGGACGTCGGGTCCTATCACGGCTTGACATAGACATGATACACAAATCGGAAGAAGGAAAAGAATCGGTTGCGGCGGTGACGGAAAACACGAGAAGATTGGCGACGGCCATTGATAGACTACACGCAAACGGAAAGCTACCGGACGATAGGTCGGCGGCCCATCGGATCAAGAAAAGAACTCCGTCCTACGCATTAATAAACAACACATTGTACGGAAGGTCTTTTGATCGAATGTGGCTAAGGTGCTTAAGCGGGTCCGAGGCCCGTGAAATTGTTAAAGAGGTGCATTCGGGACTCTGTGGCGCTCACCGGTCGGGTCCAAAGATGAAAATGAAAATTAAGAGACTAGGGTACTACGGCCCTCGATGATGACCGATCGCATGAAAATCGCCGAGAGCTGTCACCAATGCCAAGTGCACGGAGTGGTTCTACACCAACCTCGAAATGTGCTACACCCGACAATTGCGTCGTGGCCATTTGAATGTTGGGGCACGGATATAGTGGGTC
Source organism: Papilionanthe hookeriana x Papilionanthe teres (assembly GCA_022702705.1). Classification (NCBI taxonomy): domain Eukaryota; kingdom Viridiplantae; phylum Streptophyta; class Magnoliopsida; order Asparagales; family Orchidaceae; genus Papilionanthe; species Papilionanthe hookeriana x Papilionanthe teres. The sequence continues at coordinate 9,543 of JAKZJZ010000827.1, forward strand.
CGATAGAACCACCATCTTCGAAAGGACATCGCTTCATTCTTGCGGCTACGGATTACTTTTCCGAGTGGGCGGAAGCGGTTCCACTTAGAAGTGAAAGCACACCACGTCTTTGCGGTTTTCAAGAACCAAGTTGTCTACCGTTTCGGAGTGCCGCGCGAGGATCATCTCGGATAATGGGTCGGCATTCGGAAGCACACAAATCAACAATTTTGTCGGGAGACACGGAATCGGCGGCGATACTCGACAATTTACTACCCAAGAGCAAACGGTCTCGGCGAGGCTTTTAATAAAACTCTCGTTCAAATCTTAAAGAAAACCCTGGACGATAATAAGAGAAATTGGCACGAGAAATTGTTAGAAGCCTTATGGGCCTACCGGACAACCTTCGAACTCCTACTCGAAGCTACACCTTACGCTGCGGTGTATGGGTCCGAGGCGGTGTTACCTTTAGAGGTTCGGCTTCCTTCACTCGGAATTGCGAGTTGCAAACAAGATCACGACAGAAGAAAACGCCGGATTACGACTCGAAGAATTAGAAAGCTTGGAAGGAAAAGACTTGCGGCGCAACGAATTTAGAACTATACCAAGCTAAGATGGTTCAAGCCCATGACAAAGCGAGTCCGCCCGAGAACCTTGAAGTTGGTGACTTAGTTCTCGTTCTCGAGAGACCTATTCTTGCACACCGCAAGATAGGAGGAAAATTTGAACCCACTTGGGAAGGACCGTTTGTGGTTGAAGCGGTATACTCGGGAGGTTCCTACCGGCTAGTGAATTGCCGGGGAGAACGACATATGCTTCCGATCAACGGACGATACTTGAAAAAATATTACGCTACCTGATGTTTCGAAGGAATGAATTCTTCATCCCTAAGAAACACGGGTGAAGTAATTACTTATGATTGGGTCCGAACCTAAAAAAAATAATAAAATGTGCAAAAATAAATAAAATCATGATAATAAAGTTTTCCTCGTTTTCTTCTCCAAATCAAAATCCCTTTTCTGATCTTATTCTACTTCATTCCTGTTAAATTTGAAAATAAAAAAATTTTATATAAAAAAAAAAAGAGAATCTCTTTAATAAACATTTTCTTAATGTTCTTGTTCTTAGTACGACCCCCGATCCTTCTCCTTGTCTTTTCGCGGGGAAATGTCGAACGGGCGGTTGGTCTTGAACTTTAAGAATGGCGTAAGCCTTGCACTCGATGAAAAGAGGGTGAAAGATGGAGCGATAATCGAGATTGACTCAGATTTCGCACCGGCGGGCCTACGATACGAGGAAAGTGAGCGGGTCCCGAGTTAGCGAGAAGAAGCTGCCGGACGGACGAGTGATGAAAGTGGGTGGCCCAAGCCACCAATCCAACAACAAGAAAAGAAAAGCAAACACCGAAGAAGACAAGAAAATGAAGTCCGTAGTCGCTACGGCGGAGGGCGGGCTTGTCGGCGCCGCGCCGCGAGAGATTCGAAGTTCGGAGAGCTACTCTCACGACCACGCAACGAAGAAATAAGAATCGCCGTATCGGTAAAATGTTAACAAAACTGACACGGACAGCGCGACGAGACAATTCTAGTGCCGGCACTCGCATTTCAGGACAGGTTCACCGGGAACGAAGAAGGAGTCGGCTCTAGAATAACGAAAGAACCGGGGAAATCTCGGAAGATCGAAGAAGAAGGCTACCACGCCGGATAGAACCACGGCGGTGCATGACCTTGTTGCGAAGCAACCCCGGGGGATGTCCCGACGGACATCATCCACGAGGAGCCGAGGTATGCGGGGGAACGTGAAGGGATTGAACCATATATCCCACAATATGTCACAAGGCCTCGCCATCGCGGATCATTCCGGAATACGAGCTGGAGAGGATGCGGAATGTTGAAAAGAAAACTTTCGAATACTTCGAGAGAATTAAAGGAAGAAGGATCAACATACTAGAAGGCCTCGAGCTACACACCGACGTATTCTCGGAGTATGAACAACGGCAAATCGTGGATTGTATCCGGGATCCGAAAAGAATGGGCCGAAGCGGGCCGCACGAGGAAAACACATACTCGGAACCCGGAGATGGATGCCGGGGAAAGGAAGAATCACGATACAATGCGGATCGCTGCTACAACTTTGCTTGAAGACGGGAAGGGAAACCCACGGGAATACTTCGTCATGGGCGAGTAGATCCGATGCCATTAGTTATCGAGAGAATGGTGAAAAGATTGATAACATGGAGGGTGTCGCCGACGGATTGCATACCCGATAGCTGCATTATCAACATCTACGAAACGGGGTGATTGCATACCCCCACATATTGATCACCACGACTTCGTCGGACCTTTCGCACGGTCTCTTTCTTGAATGAGTGCAACATCATGTTCGGATCGACCTCCGGATAGCGGGCCCGGGTGAGTTCCGAGGGCCGGTAAAGATACCTTTACCGGTGGGTTCCGTCATGATGCGCAAGGTAACGGAGCGAGATATCGCAAAGCATTGCATACCGGGGTGCCGGTGGAGCGAATCTCGGTTACTTTCGGGAGGATGGACGACGACAAAATACCTTACCATTTCCGACCGGACCCGGAGCTAGAGAACCTCCGGCCTTACGAGTGCGTGAGTTACATGGGAAATATCACACCTCCAACGTACATCCAGTCGGCATCCTTGCCGAGGATGGCTTGGAAGGTGATGTTATTGACCATGTACCTCACTATTCGGACATGGATTTTTTGACGGATGATTCTTTTGATGGATCAACAAAGATCATACACGATCCGTTTGAGTCTACATGGATTGTATGAAATATATTCCAGATCGAGTTGTACGAAGTATTTTCAACATGATTGGAATGAAAGTGACCATGTCACGTTTTTGGCCTTCACCTCTTTTGTGCAAATTGATTGGGAAACGCCATTAAAGTTAAATGAACTTCGAACAAAGAACAGAAAAGAAATAAAAAAAGAGAGAATGAAAGAAAACTTTCTAAAAAAAAAAATCTGAAAAATGACAAACACTAAGTTCACATGAACATTAAATAAACAATAAAATAAAATTTGAACCATTAAAAGATAAACGAAATCAACACAAATCTCAAATTCCATCCTTCCAAACTTCAAAATCAAATTCCATCCTTACAAATTTCAAATCAAATCCTCGATCAAATTCCAAATCCAATCTCGATCAAGTTTCAAACTTGATCTTCCAAATTCAAATCAAATCTTAAATCGAATTTCAATCGAGTTCAAACTCATCCTTCCAAATTTCCAAATTTCCGAATTCGATCTTTCCGGGCTTCAAGTCTCGATCAAATTTAAATTCAATTTCTTCCGGATCTCGAATCAAATATCAATCACATCAAAATCAAACTCTTTTGGGTCGAGGATTTTACATCCAAGGCTGCACTTGCTTTAGGATTCTTTTCTATTGCACTGAAATACATCAAAATTCAAACTTTTGGGTCGAGGATTTTACATCCAAGACTGCCCTTGCTTAGGATTCTTTCCCTATTGCCTTTGAAGTACATCAAATTCAAACATTTTGGGTCGAGGATTTTACATCCAAGACTGCACTTTGCTTTAGGATCCTTTTCTGTGCCTTTGAAATACATCAAATTCGAACCTTTTGGGTCGAGGATTTTACATCCAAGATTGCATTTGCTTTAGGATTCTTTTCCTATTGCCTTGAAATACATCAAATTCAAACCTTTTGGGTCGAGGATTTTACATCCAAGACTGCCTTTGCTTTAGGATTCTTTTCCTGTTGCATCTGAAATACATCAAATTCAAACCTTTTGGGTCGAGGATTTTACATCCAAGACTGCCTTGCTTTAGGATTCTTTTCTATTGCCTTCGAAATACATCAAATTCAAACCTTTTGGGTCGAGGATTTTACATCCAAGACTGCCTGCTTGTAGGATTCTTTTCCTATTGCCTTGAAGTACATCAAATCAAACTCTTTTGGGTCGAGGATTTTACATCCAAGACTGCATTGCTTTAGAATCCTTTTCCTATTGCCTTTGAAATACATCAAAATTCAAACTTTTGGGTCGAGGATTTTACATCCAAGTACCTTGCTGCTTTAGGATTCTTTTCCTATTGCCTTTGAAATACATCAAATCAAACTTTTTGGGTCGAGGATTTTACATCAAGACTGCATTGCTTTAGGATTCTTTTCCTATTGCCTTTGAAGTACATCAAATCAAACTCTTTTGGGTCGAGGATTTTACATCCAAGCTGCACTGCTTTAGAATCCTTTTCTTATTGCCTTTGAAATACATCAAATTCAAACTTTTGGGTCGAGGATTTTACATCCGAGTCGCCTTGCTTTAGGATTCTTTCCCTATTCCGCTGAAGTACATCAAATCGAATTCCCGGGGTTAAGGAATTTACATCCGAGACTGCATTGCTTTAGGATTCTTTCCCTATTGTGATGAAATACATCAAAATCAAACTCTTGAGGTTAAGGATTTTACATCCAACACCGCATTACTCTGAGATATCTTCTCATTGCAACGATTCAATCTAATCAATTCAATTTTCTTTCGAGGTTGGAGATGTTACATCTAAAACCTCAAAATTCCAATTTTCATTTCAAATCGAATCCCTCAAATTAATTTTGACAAAACTTCAATCTAAATTGAAACTCCAAACTAAAATTTAAACTCACACATCAAAACATAAATTGAAACAAAATAAAATCTAAATCGAAATTCCCCCAGATCATGTGATTTGGGATTCACCTCCTTTTCCTTTCCCCAGCGAGAGTTCGAGAATCTCCGGTTCCGGAGATATACTTGACACTCCCCGGCGAAACTCTTACTTCGTCCTAAGTTCGTCACTTGGACATACGTGTTGGTTTTGTTGATCGCTTCGGTCAACACCAATACGCGCGGTGTGCTCCGTCGGCTCACCACACCTATTGGGGGTCCATTTGTTGACCTCATTTTTTATGAGGTCTTCCCTTCTTCTTTTTAGTGCTTAGGATCTAGCCTTAGGCTTTTCTTTTGACTATCTTAGAGGACTAGAATTGGGACCCGCCTTTTAGAAATTCAAACCACTTCTAAACTCCCTGCAAACTCCACAAATTTGACTATAGACCCCTAATCACCTAGAGGGTTGAAATCGAATGTGGAAGTTTAAAGGATGAGTTCCTATAGGACTCTTTGGCCTTAGGACTACCACAGGTGGCACTGGTCGCAGTGAGGGTGACTTACGCATACACTTACATACACACTACACTTACACACTACATTTCCACACACTTCCTAAAACCACACCCATACCCAACTTAACCTCCGACTCATGTAGGTGATTCACATGGATGGTCCTTAACCCCTAAGCTCTTGGCTAAGAGGGTTAGGAACAACATAGTGAATGCCTCGAATGAGTCCTTTCATGGCTCATATGGGCTTGAAATGGTTTCATGGCTCAACCAAAATGATTTCTTTCCACCTAAATTCACCCGATCTTCAATTTCCCAAATTTTCAATTTTTGACCCCGAGACCCTACACTATTAAACCTACGCAAAACCCTTGAAATTACCCAATTTTTGCAAAATTTCCAAATTACCCAAAATTTTCCAAAATCAATCCCAAACATCTCCACATCACTCAAATTGATCATCCATACCCAAAAATACCAAAGATTCCAAAAATACCCCCAATACCCTCCAAATACCCAAAATACCCTTCTTGGCCTAAAAATCCAAAAATTCAGAAAATTCCCAAAAAATTCCAGAAAATCCTAAATATTCCCAATTTCATTTTGTCCAACTACACCATGGGTCAATTTTGTCAATTTACCCTACTTTTGTCAAAACCCCCAAATTGACCCATTTTAACCCAAAGTAGACCCGATGTTAAACCAAACCTATCCAATTGACTCAAATTTTGGTCCAATTCAATTTTAAACTTTAATTCAACATCCCCAATATCAATCTAGACCAAATCCAAGTCCAATTTGATTGACATTTGGATCCAATTTCACTTTGGGCCTTAAAGCCCAAATTTGGACCCATGACCCAAACTTAGCCCAAACTAACCCAATTCAACTCCAATTAACCCCAAATCTTTTCTAAACCTTCCTTAACATCCCCATAAACAAAACACTAACATGATTTGCCCAAGATTTTGACCCAAACCCCAATCAAATTCAACCCAAAATCAAAAAGCCCAATTTTGACCTAAACCCAAACCTAACCCAAATAGGCCCAAACCTCAAAATCAAAACCCAACCAAAGCCAAAACCTCTTTGAAACACTCCCATAAACATTTCTCAATATTTATTTTACATCAATTTCAACCCTAGCCCAACATTGACCCAAGTTAGCCCAATTTGACCTACATTGGCCCATTTACCAAATAAACCCAAATTCAACCCAATTCAAACCCAAACCACCTTAAATCTATTTCAAATTATTCATGAAACATCCCTAAACCAAAACCAACAACTATTTGGCCCAAACTTCTACAAAAATTCCCATCCATGAACACATCCTTAAACTTAAAAGCCCACTTCCCTTAAACCTTCTTAAAAGCCCATCTTCATTAAATTTTAAAAGCCCAAATCATCCTAAAGCCCACATGACACTTCCCCTCATCATCCATTTGATCAAAATCACCCCTAAGTTTCAAAATCATCAATTAAACCATTCCAAATCAAGCCACATGTCAAATTACCCCCTAAATGTCAAAAATTTCTAAAACCCTTTTCATGAAACAAATCAACCTTTTCCCAGAGCCAAATGAAGCCATAAACAAGCCATTCTCGAAGCCACATGAAGCCATGAGGGCTTTGACTTGTCATTAGTCCATTTATGGCAAGAAGAGGGGTTCTTTCTTAAACCTCCTTTAACCCTTTTTTACCTTAATCATGTCGCACACTAAACCATGTTTAGCCACCTCATCATGGATGGAGACTTCACCACTCCTTCTAAGCTGACCTAAATGATTCCCTCGGCTCAAAATCGGAGCTTGGAAGGGTGCACCAAGCCCAAAATGGTGGGTTGACCCAAACCAAGCCAAAGTGAGCCTTCTCCCATTCCATTTAAATCAAACTCCTTTACACATGTCAAACCTCGATTGACTACACAAGCCTCCAGCCACGACCCACCTGAGCTTGAGGTGACCCGACCACGGCCGGCCGGCCACCCGATCAGCCGGAAAACACCATGCCGAAACCTTGGGAGGAGCCAAATTTTGGAATTCCACCTTGTTGAGCTGCCTCACTCCAAATGGCCATTGCGAGTCGTTCTTCTCCTCACCGAAGCGGTGATCCCAACCATTAAACTCCCACGGAGAGCCTCCGACCATGCCTATTTAAACCCCTCACCCTCTCGGCCAAAGGAGGTGCTTGAACGAAACCTTAAGGAAACTGCTGCCAAAATCACTCCGGATCACTCTCCACACATAGAGCACCTGATCCCCACTGAATTCCGGCCCCGATTCCCTCTAGGCGAGCCCGATTTTGAGCTCGAACTTTAGCCCAAAACCGGGACACTTCTTCACGGTGAGCCAATTCCCAAATTGATTGGTCCTACACCTTCACTTGGACCGAGAGGAGAAGTTCCCCACTGAAAGCCCCATCTCTAGGCCACCCGGTTGTTCCGGCCTCCAAGCTTTGTGATCGGTGCGTGGTCGAAGTCCAACCTAGACGAGTCACCGGACCGGGAGACTTCATGCGGAGCTTACTTGGGATCCGATCGAAGGTGTAACAACTCTCGGATCGAAGCTTCACTTCTGCGAGCAAAGGTATGGACTCCCTCTTCTTCCCGAGCTTCCAGAGATTCTCATTTTAATTTGAGTCGATTTAAATGCATGTTTACCAGTATGGATGTGTTCGTCTCTTCAAGACGAATCCATAGAGCATAAGAACACGAAAATCCGTTGAGAATCGAGTGAGAAATTAGGGTTCGAAGGTTGACGGTCACGGGTGCACACCAGTCGTAGACGATGACCAGGAGCCGTTGGATCGCGCGTGTATCGAGCGGACGATTCAGATTGCGCCGGACCAGGGAATGTTACGTGAACCGCGGGGCCGGGACGGATGACTCGGATGGCGGCGCCCAATCACGGCGCGACACGTACCCCTTCGGAGGCTGCCGATGTTTCGGCTGGCGCCGCGTGGATAAGTAGATAAATAGGGTATTTAATGTATTTATTAAATATCGAAACTTTAAAAATCCATATCTTTGTGTAGAAAAATCACAAAAATAAAATAAAAATACCCTCTTGCTCGGTGAACAGAGGAGAATAATGTGGAAAAGAAATCATTTAATTTCATCAAGTATTTTATTTTTTATAATTTATTTACTCTCTGCATACATTTAATTCTCCATGCATGTATACAATTCACCATGGCATGAGACCATAGGGCTTTTGAAGCCTCTGAACTTGGGAACATTCCACAGAATTTTCCAAGGTCGGAGGCCATCTCGTGAAAAGTTATTTATTTTTCAAATGCATGTTGCTTGTTTTGAGTATTTTAATTCCAAAAATTAGCATGTTGTGAAATAAATTCTAGAAAAATTTGGTGATGTTCCTTATGACCGAGAGAACTCTAGGAAAAATGGGACTTGAGTTAATTCACTCGGAACAACTCTAATTGGCTTAAACACCCAAAATAGGTCTTTAATTAATTAGAGTTAACCAAGCATCAAATTGACTTGAAATCAATTCTCCACTGACCTTTAGGATCAGAGGAATTCACCATAAAAATTTGAGGTCAATTGGACTTGGTTAGCCCCACTAATTGGGTTAATTAAGCCACTTAGCCATTTTAAACTTTAAAAATTCATAACTTTTAAAATACTTTTCAAAAATTCACCAAATTGGTTTTGGAGCCTCTCTGATATCAGGGGAACCTAAGAAAATTAAAATTTCAATTTTCTAAAAAAGTTGATTTTTTAATAATATTTTAATATTTTTAATAATTAAAAAATAAAAAATAATAAAAATCACAAAAATAATAAAATTCACCAAAATGTCACATTTTGAATTTTAATCACTTAGGAATAAATCCCACATTTTTCCTAGGTCTATTTAGTGAGATATTGAATTTTAAAGCCCTAGGGTAATTTTAAAATTAAAAAAATGTATTTTCTAGCATTTTCACTAAAATAATTATAATAAATCATAAAAAAATCAGAAAATTGCAAAATTTGTTTCTCTGGTTTCCTTGATATCAGAGAGATTTTTGAAAAATATAAAATCCATTTTTCAACATTTATTTTATTTTTAAATTAATTAACACTCCAAAACTCAAAATAATTATAATAAAAATAATATAATTCAAAAAATCACCAAAATTGGTCCAAGTGCTTCTCTGGTCATTAGGAATGTCCCCTAATTTTCTTAAGGACAGAAACTTTCCCTTGGTCATGTTATTAAATTTTCCTTGAAAATCTCTATTTTCCACCAAAAATAATTATATAAATAAATTAAATACAGAAAAATCACATTTTCTCCTCTCATGTCTTTATTGACATATGAGTGAAGTCACATAAAAATTTCAAGTTCATTTGGGTTCAATTTAGTGAGTTATGAAATTATTAAGCTTAAAGGGTAAAATGGTAATTAAACTTTCAACCCTTAATTAAAACTTTAGGTTTAATAAAAAATCAACAAGTAAAACATTTGATCTTAATCTGATTTGGATGATTGAAATTTAAATAATTAAAGGGTAGAAACCCATTAAATAATTTTAAAATGATTAAACTTTAATTAAATAATAGATTAAATTTGGAGGAATAATAAATTAGAATTATTAAAATAAGGGATATTTATTAGGAAGAGATTTATTCTTTAATTTAAAAATCCCTAAACTAATTATATCATTAATACTCAATTTTTTAATTAAAATGATAACTCAAATTTAAAATATTAAAAGACTTAATTAAATTATTAAACTCTTTTGAAACTTCGATTAAAATTAAAAATAAAGTAAATTAAAGATAAATTAAATTAAAATTAAATTAAATTAAAATTAAATTAAATTAAATTAAAACAAATTAAATTAAATTAAACTAAATTAAAATTAAATTAAATTAAATTAAATTTAATAATTAAATTAAATTAAATTAAACAATTAAATTAAATTAAATTAAATAATTAAATTAAATTAAATAATTAAATTAAATTAAATTAAACAATTAAATTAAATTAAATTAAATAATTAAATTAAATTAAATTAAACAATTAAATTAAATTAAATTAAATTAAATAATTAAATTAAATTAAATCAAATCAAATTAATTAAACACCAAATCAAATTAAATTGAACTATGTTAAACTAAATTAAAACTCGATTAAATTAAGTTGAATTAAATATAACATCACCTAAGACATAAAGAATTCAAAATAAATGTAAAGCGACTTGAACACTTTATTCCAAATTTAAACCCTTTAACTTAAATCAAATCATTTGAATACTAATTTACCCTTGAAAGCTTTGATTATTATAACTCCTAAATGGAACATCAAATGAAGTGTTACCTCACTCATAGGATATTCGAATGTCCTAGTTCATCGAGCAAGTTAACAAGACTTGAAAACCTCGGACGATCGATTCATTTATATAATTAAATTCATTTGGACTTAAAACAATCCCGAAAATATTGAAAAGATGTTTAAGATTCTTCTTAAGCACTTCCTCGATATGATAGGATATTTATAAGAACAATTGGACTTAATTGTCCTTTGATGAAGAAAATCGTCCTCGAACAAAAAACACAAAGAACACTAGACGTCATAGGAGTTGACTAGCCTATAGGATTAGGAATTTGGTAGAAAACCATAACCTTTCCCCTAGCTTTACCTAGGAACTTGCTTAAATATTCTAATTGTGTTTTAAGTGCGGCTTGGGATGACGGGAAGACCCTCCAGGTACGCTTTTATTTTATTGCAATTTACTTTCTTGCAATTTACTTTCTTGCGATTTACTTTCTTGCAAATGTACTTTATTTTTCTTGCATGATAAAACAACGGTTGCATGAAAACCCACACCTTTAGGATAGTCCCTAAAGCTGAAACCAAATTAAGTTAAAAGTCATTGCAAGATAAAATTCACCGCCACAACATTTCAAAATATAAAACAACTCAAAATTTAATCACAAACAGAACACGAAAACTACGATTACAACTAAAGTAAAACGTCTGTTGGATGATCGGGAATACCTCGGATGATGTAACCTACGTGTTGCTAACGGGATTTCCCACGGTCTAAATGAAAGTGTGGAACTCATTCGGTTGAGTTTAGCAAATTCATACGGACTAAGTGAATCCGATAAAAATAATGATGCGGAAGGATGGAACCGTGGGATCTTAACCGGTGTCGTTATAATCAACTTTAAGATTTGTTTTAATTAAAACGTAAAAAACACTTGGAAATTAAGATTTTCTCTAAACCAAAACACTTTTCTCATCTCCTGATTTATGATTTCTAAAACTAAACCTCTGCAACAACAAGGAACTTGGAGCATGGTGGGCGGCACGGCCATCGTCGTCAGCAAAACTTGAACCTACTTCAGCAAAACTTTCCAAGAATTAAATAACCAAGCCATAGGACTTCGAGGTAGCTTGCCTAGTGCAACATAAATCCTCAACTCTTCGTTAGGCATTTGCATTGCAAATTAAGCCCTAACCGGTCTTAGGATTCCGAGGTAGTCGTCAGATACGACAATAAACCCTCACATCTTCTAGGCTATTTGTTTGATTTTATCATACAAATATAAGCCCTAATTAATTAAAATTGGCAAGATCAAAACATTTAAATAAGTATTAGGACTTTCCTAAACTCAAGCCAAACGATAGGATAGTCGGGAAATTACCGAAGTTCACTTCGAATCGGTGATTTCTCCTACCTTTCTTCCTTTGGATTCACAAAACAAAATGTTCCAAAATTTGATCCATTCCCTATTGAAATTCCAAAATTCAATCTTTGAAAACCTTAAACTTTGAAATTCTTGAAAGCGAGTTATTGATTATTATCGAGAGTTTTCTTAGGTGATTCCCGTCACTTAAGATGTAATTAACTATAGGGGCTTGCCCTTATAGGGAATTTTAAAGAACCCGGAGTAATATAAACCCTGTTTGATACTTTCATATTAAGCGGGGAATTTGTCGGCTTATAAAATTGGTTCGCGAGACCAAACGGATGTCACAAAACTTCTAGTTTATTTGATCGAGCCCCACCATCGAGCGGTGTGTCTATCCTTAGGGATAGATACACGGTTTGTGGTGCGGTGCTCGTTTATATAAACTATTTGGGATGTGAGATCGGTTTAATCTCATATCTTAAAACTTTCAAATTTAAAAATTATTTTCAAAGCCAAATACTACTTTCTAAATTATATATATATTTAAATCAAATTTAAAATTTAAATTCGCCGACAACTTCTGTTAGGCGACCCCCCTTTTAAAATACAATACAACCTAAAAATATGCCGACATACATAATTTTAAAACCAAGACTCGAGCAATACTTCCAGTATGCCATACAGTTGTTGGAACAGATTCCAAATGTGACGATCTACAAAATTCCCGTAAAAGAAAATGCTTTAGCGGATGCGTTAGCTCGCCTCGCAAAAGAATTTGCATGTTTGCAAGATGAGTCGAGTAGAAGTGTCGGTTCACGGACGTCGGGTCCTATCACGGCTCGATATAGACACAATACATAAATCGGAAAAAGGAGAAGAATCGATTGCAACAGGTGACGAAAAACACAAAAGATTGGCGACGACCATTAATAGACTACCTGCAAACGGAAAACTACCGGACGATAAGTCGCTAGCCCATCGGATCAAGAAAAGAACTCAGTCCTACGCATTAATAAACAACACGTTATACGGAAGGTCTTTCGTTCGAATGTGGATAAGGTGCCTAAGCGGGTCCGAGGCCCGTGAAATTGTTAAAGAGGTGCATTCGGGACTCGTGGCACTCACCGATCGGGTCCGAAGATGAAAATGAAAATTAAAAGACTAGAGTACTACTGGCTCTCGATGATGACCGACTGCATGAAAATCGCCATGAGTTGTCACCAATGCCAAGTGCACGGAGTGGTTCTACACCAACCTCCAAATGTGCTACATCTGACAATTGCGTCGTGGCCATTCGAATGTTGGGGCACGGATATAGTGGATCCAATAGAACCACCATCTTCAAAAGGACATCGCTTCATTCTTGCGGCTACAGATTACTTTTCCAAGTGGGTAGAGGCAATTCCACTTAGAGAAGTGAAAGCACACCACGTGCTACAGTTTTTCAAGAACCAAGTTGTCTACCGTTTCGGAGTGCCGCGCAGGATCATCTCAGATAATGGGTCAGCATTCGAAGCACGCAAATCAATAATTTTGTCAGGAGACACGGAATCGACTGGCGGTATTCAACAATTTACTACCCAAGAGCAAACTGCCTGGCTGAGGCTTTTAATAAAACTCTCGTTCAAATCTTAAAGAAAACTTTGGACGCTAATAAGAGAAATTGGCACAAGAAATTATTGGAAGCCTTATGGGCCTACAGGACAACCTTCAGAACTCCTACTCAAGCTACACCTTATGCTCTGGTGTATGGGTCCGAGGCAGTGTTACCCTTAGAAGTCCAAGCTTCCTTCACTCGAGATTGCGAGTTGCAAACAAAATCACGACGAGAAGAGAATGCCGAATTACGACTAGAAGAATTGGAAACTCTGGAAGGGAAGAGACTTGCGGTGCGACAGAATTTAGAACTATACCGAGCTAAGATGGTTCAAGCCCATGACGGATCGGTCCGCCCAAGAACCTTCAAAGTTGGTGACTTAGTTCTCGTTCTAGAGAGACCTATCCTTGCACACCGCAAGATAGGAGGAAAATTTGAACCCACTTGGGAAGGACCGTTTGTGGTTGAGGCGGTATACTCGGGAGGCTCCTACCGGCTAGTGAATCGCTAAGGAGAACGACATATGCTTCCGATCAACGGACGATACTTGAAGAAGTATTACGCTACTCGATGTTTCGAAGGAATGAATTCTTCCATCCCTAGAAGCACGGGCGAAGTAGTTACTTATGATCGGGTCCGAACCCAAAAATAATAAAAAATGTGCTAAAATAAATAAAATCATGATAATATAGTTTTCCTTGTTTTCTCTTCCATATCAAAATCTCTTCCTGATCTTATCCCACTTCAATCCTATTAAATTTAAAAATACAAAAAAATAATAAAAAAACTGTCTTTAATAAACATTTTCTTAATGTTCTTGTTCTTAGTACAACCCCTGATCCTTTTCCTTGTCTTTTCGCAGGAAAATGTCGAACGGGCGGTTGGTCCTGAACTTTAGAAATGGCGTAAGCCTTGCACTCGACGAAAAGAGGGTGAAAGATGGAGCGATAATCGAGATTGACTCAGACTTCGCACCGGCGGAGCCTGCAATACGAGGAAAGCGACCGGGTCCCCGGTTGACCGAGAAGAATTGCCCGGACAGACGATGATGAAAGTGGGTGGCCCAAGCCACCAATCCAGACAGAAGAAAAGGAAGACGAACATTCGAAGAAGACAAGAGAATCAAGTACGTAGTCGCTACGACGAGAGGCGAGCTTGTCGGCGCCGCGCCCACAGAGATTCAGGAAGTACGAAGAGCTACTCTCACGGCAACCCAGCGAAGAAATAAAAATCACCGTATCTGCAAGATGTTAACTAAACTAGCAGTGGACCAGCACGACGAGGTAGTTGCTACTGTCAGTGCATATACTTCAACGATACCGGTTCGCCAGGAGCCTGAAGAAAGGAAGCCAGCTCCTAGGATGACAGAAGAAACCATAGAAATCTCGAGGAGATTAGAAGAAGGAAGGCTACCACACCACCAGATAAAGCCACCAGTAATGCATAACCTTGTTGCAGAAGCAACCCCGGAGGATGTCCCGACGGAGACCATCCCTGAGGAGCCGAGGTATGCAGGAGAACGTGAAGGGATTGAGCCATATATCCCACAGTACATCACCAGACCTCGCCATTTGCAGATTATTCTGGAATACGAGTTAGAAAGAATGCAGAATGTCGAAAAGAAAACTTTTGAAAACTTCGAGAGAATCATAGGCAGGAGGATCAATATACTAGAAGGCCTCGAGCTACATACAGACGTGTTCTCGGAATACGAACAACAACAAATCGTGGATTGCATCCGGGATTTGAAAAGAATGGGCCGAGCGAGGCCGCCTAAGAGAAAACACTTACTCGGAACCCCGGAGATGGATGCCAGTGAAAGGTAGAATTACAATACAATGTGGATGCTGCTACAACTTTGCAGAAGACAGGAAGGGAAACCCACCGGGAATACTCCATCATGGCCAGGTGGATCTAATGCCATTAGTCATCAAAAAGATGGTAAAAAGAATGATAACATGGAGGGTACTGCCGGCGGATTGCATACCCGACAGTTGCATCATTAACATTTACAAGAAGGGTGATTGCATACCCCCGCACATAGATCACCACGACTTTGTCGGACCTTTACGCACGGTTTCTTTTCCGAATGAATGTAATATCATGTTCGGATCCGACCTCCGGATAGCAGGCCCGAGTGAGTTCTGAGGGCCAGTAAAGATACCATTACCGGTAGGTTCCGTCATGATACTGAAGGGCAATGGAGCAAATGTCGCTAAACATTGCATACCAGGAGTACCAGTGAAGCGAATCTCAGTTACTTTCAGAAGGATGGACGACAGGAAAACACCTTACCACTTCCAGCCAGACCCGGGAGCTAGAGAGCCTCCCAGCCTTACGAGTCGTGAGTAACATGGAAAATATCACACCTCCAACGTACATCCATACGGCATCCTTGCCAAGGATGGCTTGGAAGGTGATGTTATTGACCATGTACCTCACTATTCAGACATGGAGACATGGATTTCGACGGTACTGGATGATCGCCCGATCTACATAGATCGTTCGAGTCGACTGGATTGTACGAGATGTATTCCGCATCGAGTCTCTGTATCTCGACATGAGTAAGTGACCATGCCATTTTCGGATCCGACCTCCGGATAGTCGAGATCCAAGTTATGAGTTCACGAAGAACGAGAAAGATACAACAATAACAGTAGACTTTCGTCATGAAATCTGAAGAGTGACGAAGCTGAATATCGCTAAACATTAAATGAATGATAGAGTAAATCCGAATCGTTAACGGATCATCAAATGAACATACTTTCGAAGCGAACCTGGATCGGACTTGAAGACACCTTTCCAATTTCAGATCGAATCTCGATGAGCTAGAGAGCCTCCGGCCTTCCGTATCGCGAGTTACATGGAAAATATCACACCTCCAATGTACATCCATACGGCATCCTTGCCAAGGATGGCTCGAAGGTGATCGTTATTGACCATGTACCCTTATTCGGACATGGATTTTGACGGATGCTTCTCGGATGGATCGACAAAGATCATACGATCCGTTTCGAGTTTACATGGATTGTATGAAATACATTCCGTATCAAGATGTATGATGTATCTTCTACATGATTGGAATGAAAGTGACCATGTCATATTTTTGGCCTTCACCTCTTTCGTACAATTCGATTGGGAAACGCCGTTAAAGTTAAATGAACTTCGAACAAAGCAACTAAAAGGAATACAAAAACAGAGAATAAAAGAAAACTTTCCTTAAAAAAAAAATCTAAAATAAAATGACAAACACCAAGATTCACATGAACATTAAATAAACGATAAAATAGAATTTAATCATTAAAAGATAAACAAAATCAACATAAATGTTAAATCAAATTCTCAATCAAATTTCAAATGTGATCTTCCAAATTTCAAATCAAATCTTAAATCAAATTTCAACCGAGTTCAAACTCATCCTTCCAATTTCAAATTCAATCTTTCCGTATTCCAAATCTCTATCAAATTCAAATTCGATCTTCCAGATCTTAAATCAAATCTCAGTCAAATTTCAAATCTCAAATTCGATCTTCCAGATCTTAAATCAAACCTCAGTCAAAATCAACTTTTTGGGGTTGAGGATTTTACATCCGATACCGCACTGCTTTAGGATTCTTTCCCTATTGCACTGAAATACATCAAATTCAAACTCTTGGGTCGAGGATTTTACATCCAAGACTACACTGCTTTAGGATTCTTTCCCTATTGCACTGAAATACATCAAATTCAAACTTTTGGGTCGAGGATTTTACATCCAAGACCTGCATCGCTTTAGGATTCTTTCCCTATCGCAATGAAATACATCAAATTCAAACTCTTGGGTCGAGGATTTTACATCCAAGACCGCATTGCTTTAGGATCCTTTCCTTATCGCACTGAAATACATCAAATTCAAACTCTTGGGTCGAGGATTTTACATCCGAGACCGCATTGCTTTAGGATTCTTTCCCTATCGCACTGAAATACATCAAATTCAAACTCTTGGGTCGAGGATTTCACATCCAAGACTGCACTGCTTTAGGGTTCTTTCCCTATCGCACTGAAATACATCAAATTCAAACTCTTGGGTCGAGGATTTCACATCCAAGACTGCACTGCTTTAGGGTTCTTTCCCTATCGCACTGAAATACATCAAATTCAAACTCTTGAGGTCGAGGATTTTACATCCAAGACTGCACTGCTTTAGGATTCTTTCCCTATCGCAATGAAATACATCGAAATTCAAACTCTTGGGTCGAGGATTTTACATCTAAGACCGCATCGCTTTAGGATTCTTTCCCTATCGCAATGAAATACATCAAATTCAAACTTTTGGGGTCGAGGATTTTACATCCAAGACTGCATCGCTTTAGGATTCTTTCCCTATCGCACTGAAATACATCAAATTCAAACTCTTGGGTCGAGGATTTTACATCCGAGACCGCATCGCTTTAGGATCCTTTCCCTATCGCAATGAAATACATCAAATTCAAGCTTTTGGAGTCGAGGATTTTACATCCAAGACCGCATTGCTTTAGGATTCTTTCCCTATCGCAATGAAATACATCAAATTCAAATTCTCGGGATTAAGGATTTTACATCCGAGACTGCATTGCTTTAGGATTCATTTCCCTATCGCAATGAAATACATCAAAATCAAACTCTTGAGGTTAAGGATTTTACATCCAATACCGCATTACTCTGAGATCTTTCCTCATTGTAATGATCCAATCCAATAGATTCGATCTTCTTTTGGGGTTGAAGATGTTACATCTAAAACTTCAAAATTCCAATTTTCATTTCAAATCAAATCCCTTCAAATTAATCTTGACGAAACTTCAATCTAAATTGAAACTCGAGTTGAAATCTAAATTCACACATCAAAACTTAAATCGAAACAAAAAGATTTAAATCGAAATTTCCCCGGATCTTGTGATTTGGAATTCACCTCCTTTTCCTTTCCCCGCAGAGAGTTCGGGAATCTCCGACCTTAGAGAAATACTTGACACTCCCCAGCGGAAACTCTTCTACGTCGTCCTAAGCTTATTACTTGGACATTCGTGTTGGTTTTGTTGATCGCTTCGGTCAACACCAATATGCGCGGTGTGCTCCGTCAGCTCACCACACCTATTGGGGGTCCATTTGTTGACCTCATTTTTGATGAGGTCTTCTCTTCCTCTCTTTAGTACTTAGGATCTAGCCTTAGGCTTTTCCTTTGACTATCTTAGAGGACTAGAATTGGGATTCACCATCTAGAATTTTAAACCACTTCTTAACTCCCTGCAAACTCCACAAACTTGATCGTAGACCCCTAATCACCTAGAGGGTTGAAATCAAGTGTGGAAGTTTAAAGGATGAGTTCCTATAGGACTCTTTGGCCTTGGGACTACCCAGGTGGCTCTGATGCCGATGAAGGGCCGACTTACACACACACTACACTCATACACTACACTTCCATACACCTCCTAAAACACACCCATACCCGACTTGACCTCCGACTCATGTAGATGATTCACATGGATGGTCCTTAACCCCAAGCCCTCGGCTAAGAGGGTTAGGAACAACATAAGTGAATGCCTCAAATGAGTCCCTTTATGGCTCATGCGGGCTTGATATGGCTTCATGGCTCAACCAAAATGATTTTATTCCACTTACATTCACCTAATCTTCCATTTTCCAAATTTTTAATTTTTGACCCCAGGACCCTACACCCGCCAACCTACCCAAAGCCCTCGAAACTACCCAAAATTCTGCAAAACATTTCCAAATCACCCAAAATTCTCCAAAATCATTCCCAAACATTTCCACATCACTCAAACTGATCATCCATAACCAAAAATACCAAAAATTCCAAAAATACCTCTCAATACCCTCCAAATACCCAAAATACCCCTCTTAGCCAAAAAATCCAAAAATTCAGAAAATTCCCAGAAAATTCCAGAAAATCCCAAATATTCCCAATTTCATTTTGTTCAACTACACCATGGGCCAATTTTGTAAATTTACCCCACTTTTATCAAAACCCCCAATTTGACCCATTTTAACCCAAAGTAAACCCAATGTCAAACCTAACCTACCCAATTGACCTAAATTCTGGTCCAATTCAATTCTAAACTTCAATTCAACATCCCCAACACCAATCTAGACCAAATCCAAGCCCAATTTGATTGGCATTGGGATCCAATTTCACTTTTGGCCTTAAAGCCCGATTTGGACCTATGACCCAAACCTAACCCAAACTCACCCAATTCAACTCCAATTAACCCCAAATCTTTTCTAAATCTTCCTTAACATCCCCATAAACAAAACACTAACATGATTTGCCCAAAATTTAGACCCAAACCCCACTCAAATTCAACCCAAAATCAAAAAGCCCAATTTTGACCTAAACATAAACCTAGCCCAAATGAGCCCAAATCCCAAAATCAAAACCTAACCAAAGCCAAAACCTCTTTGAAACACTCCCATAAACATTTCCCAACATTAATTTTACATCACTTTCAACTCTAGCCCAACTTTGGCCCATGGTAGCCCATTTGGCCCACCTTAGCCTCGTTACCAAAAAGGCTCATATCCAACCCAATTCAAACCCAAATCACCTCAAATTTGTTTCAAACCATTCATGAAGCATCCCTAAACCAAAACCAACAATTATTTGGCCCAAAATTTTACAAAAATTCTCATCTATGAACACATTCTTCAAACTTAAAAGCCCACTTTCCTTAAACCTTCCTAAAAGCCCATTTCCTTCAAAATTCAAAAGCCCAAATCATCCTAAAGCCCACATGACACTTCCCCTCATCATCCATTTGATCAAAATCACCCCTAAGTTTCAAAATCATCAAACCATTCCAAATCAAGCCACATGTCAAATTACCCCACTAAATGTCAAATATTTCTAAAACCCTTTTCATGAAACAAGTCAACCTTTTCCCAAGCCAAATGGAGCCATGAACGAAGCCATTCTCAAGCCACATGAAGCCATGAGGGCTTTGACTTGTCATTAGTCCATTTATGGCAAGAAGAGGGGTCCTTTCCTAATCCTTCTTAAACCCTTTTTTACCTTAAGCATGTCACACACTAAACCATGCTTAGCCACCTCACCATGGATGGAGACTTCACCACTCCATGGCGAGCTGACCCAAGTTACTCTTTTCAGCCCAAAACCGGACCTTGGGTGGTGCACCTAGCCCAAAAGGATGGGTTGACCCAAACCTAGCCAAAATGGCCTCTTCCCCATTCCATTCCAAGCCATCTCCTTTACACATGGCAAGGCCCGATTGATCGCACTAAACCCAGCGCCCGACCCACCTCGGACACCGAGGGTGACCCATGCACCGCCGGCCGCCCGCCCGGGTCGCCGGAAAACTCCATGGCCGAGAGCTCACATGTGAGCCCAAGCTTGGAATTCTCACTCGCCGAGCCGCCCCATCCCCGATGGCCATTGTAGGCATGTTCTTCCCTTGACCTAAGCAGTCGATCCCAACCATTAAACCCCCCACGGGAGAGCCTCCAGCCATGCCTATTTAAACCCCTCACCCTCTCGGCCAAAGGAGGTGCTCGAACAAAACCTTAAGGAAACTCGCAAAATCATTCCGCATCACTCTCTACACATAGAGCATTTGATCCCCACCGAATTCCGGCCCAATTCCCTCCGAGTGAGCTCGATTTCGAGCTCAAACTTTAGCCTAAAAACCGGGACACTTCTCCACGGTGAGCCAATCCCCAAATTGATTGGTTCTACACCTTCACCGGACCGAGGAAGGTGTCCACCAGCAAAGCCCCATCTCCGAGGCCACCCAGTTGCTCCAGCCTCCAAGCTTTGTGATCGGCTATGGTCGAAGTCCAACCTAGACAATTCACCAGACCAGGAGACTTCATCTGGAGCTTGCTTGGACCCAATCGAAGGTGACACAACTCTCAGATCGAAGCTTCACTTCTCTGAGCAAAGGTATGGACTCCCTCTTCTTCCCGAGCTTCTGGAGATTCTCATTTTAATTTGAGTCAATTTAAATGCATGTTTACCGTATGGATGTGTTCGTCTCTTCGAAGACGAATCCATAGAAAGCATAAGAACACGAAAATCCGTTGAGAATCGAGTGAGAAATTAGGGTTAGAAGGTTGACGGTCACGGGTGCACACCGGCCGTAGACGATGACCGAGATCCGTCGGATCGCGCGTGTATCGAGCGGACGGTTCGAATCGCGCCGGATGAGGAGACGGAACGATACGGCGGGCCCCGGGACGGCCGACTCGGATGGCGGCGCCCAATCACGCGCGACACGTACCCCTTCGGAGCTGCCGATGTTTCGCCGGCGCCGCGTGGATAAGTAGATAAATAGGGTATTTAATGTATTTATTAAATATCGAAACTTTAAAAATTCATAACTTTGTGTAGGAAAATCAGAAAAATAAAATAAAAATACCCTCTTGCTCGAGTGAACGGAGGAGAATAATGTGGAAAAGAAATCATTTAATTTCATCAAGTATTTTATTTTTTATAATTTATTTACTCTCTGCATACATTTAATTCTCCATGCATGTATACAATTCACCATGGCATGAGACCATAGGGCTTTTGAAGCCTCCGAATTTGGGAACATTCCCCGAATTTTCCAAAGTCGAGGTCATCCCTATGAAGAGTTATTGATTTTTCAAATTCATGTCATCGTTTTGAGTATTTTAATTCCAATAAATAGCATGTTGTGAAATAAATTCTAGGAAAATTTGGGGATGTTCCTTATGATCGAGAGAACCCTAGGAAAAATAGGTTTTGAGTTAGTTCATTTTAGACAACCCTAATTGGCTTAAACACTCAAAATAGGTCTCTAATTAATTAGAGCTAACCATACATCAAATTGACTTCAAATCAATTATCCATTGACCTTTAGGGTCAGAAGAACCCACCATAAAAATTTGAGGTCAATTGGACTTGGTTAGCCCTATTAATTGGGTTGATTAAGCCATTTAGTCATTTTAAACTTTAAAAATTCATAACTTTCAAAATATCTTTCAAAAATTCACCAAATTGGTTTTGGAACCTCTCTGATATCAGGGGAATTTAAGAAAATTAAAAGTTCAATTTTCTAAAAAAGTTGATTTTTAATATTATTTTAATATTTTTAATAATTAAAAAATAATAAAA
Organism: Papilionanthe hookeriana x Papilionanthe teres; assembly: GCA_022702705.1. Classification (NCBI taxonomy): domain Eukaryota; kingdom Viridiplantae; phylum Streptophyta; class Magnoliopsida; order Asparagales; family Orchidaceae; genus Papilionanthe; species Papilionanthe hookeriana x Papilionanthe teres. Next base: position 32,058 of record JAKZJZ010000827.1, read on the forward strand.
ATCACAAAAATAATAAAATTCACCAAAATGTCACATTTTGAATTTTAATCACTTAGGAACAAACCCCATATTTTTCTTAGGCCTATTTGGTGAGATATTAATTTTTAAAGCTCTAGGGTAATTTTAAAATTAAAAAATGTATTTTCTAGCATTTTCACTAAAATAATTATAATAAATCATAGAAAAATCAGAAAATTGCAAAATTTGCTTCTCTGATTTCCTTGATATCAGAGGGATTTTTGAAAAAACATAAAATTCATTTTTCAACATTTATTTTATTTTTAAATTAATTAACACTCCAGAACTTAAAATATTTATAATAAAAATAATATAATTCAAAAAATCACCAAAATTGGTCCAAGTGGTCCCCTGGTCATTAGGAATGTCCCCTAATTTTCTTAAGGACAGAAACTTTCCCTTGGTCATGTTATTAAATTTTCCTTGGAAATCTCTATTTTCTACCAAAAATAATCATATAAATAAATTAAATACAGTAAAAATCACATTTTCTCCTCTCATGTCTTTATTGACATATGAGTGAAGTCACATAAAAATTTCAAGTTCATTTGAGTTCAATTTAGTGAGTTTTGAAATTATTAAGCTTAAAGGGTAAAGTGGTAATTAAATTTCTTTTAATCCTTAATTAAAACTTTAGGTTTAATAAAAAATTAACAAGTAAAATATTTGATCCTAATCTGATTTGGATGATTGAAATTTAATAATTGAAGGGTAGAAACCCATTAAGCAATTTAAAATGATTAAACTTTAATTAAATAATTGATTAAATTTGGAAGAATAATAAAATTGGAATTATTAAAATAGGGATATTATTAGGAAGAGATTTATTCTTTAATTTAAAAAATCCCTAAATTAATCATTTCATTAATGTTTAATTCCTAATTAAAATGATAATTCAAATTTAAAACATTAAAAGACTTAATCATTAAACTAAAATTAAATTATTGAACTCTTTTAAAATTTTAATTAAAATTAAAATGAATAAAATTAAATTAAAAAATTAAATTAAATCAAATTAAATCAAATTAAAAATTAAATTAAAAATTAAATTAAATTAAAAATTGAATTAAATTAAATTAAATTAAATTAAAAATTAAATTAAATTAAATAAATTAAATTAAATTAAATTAAATTAAATCAAATTAAATAAAAAAAAATTAAAATAAATCAAATTAGTTCAATGTAACATCAAGTCAAACTAAATTGAATTAAATTAAATTAAATTAAATTAAATTGAATTAAATTAAATTGAATTAAGTTGAATTAAATAACATCACCTAAGACATAAAGAAATAAGCCTAAAATAACTTGAAAACTATTCCAAATTTAAACCCTTCGATTGAAATTAAGCTAAATCACAAACCATTTGAACACCAATTTACCCTCAAAAGTTTTAGTTATCATAACTCCTAAACGGAATATTAAATGAAATGTTACTTCACTTATAGGACATTCAAATATCCTAGTTCATCGAGCGAAGTTAGCAAAACTTGAAAACCTCGGACGATCGATTCATTTACATAATTAAATTCATTTGGACTTGAAACAATCCTAGAAATATTGAAAAGATGTTTAAGATTCTTCTTAAGCACTTCTTCAATATGATAGGATATTTATAAGAACAATTGAACTTAGTTGTTCTTTGATGAAGAAAATCGTCTTCAAACCAAAAACACTAAGGAACTTAGACGTCATAGGAAATGACTAGCTATAGGATTAGGAATTTGGTAGAAAACCATAACCTTTCCCTTAGCTTTACCTAGGAACTTACTTTAAATGCTTAAATATTCTAATCGTGTTTTAAGTGCGGCTTGGGATGACGGGAAGGCCCTCCAGGTACGCTTTTATTTTATTGCGATTTACTCTATTGCAACTTATTTAATCGCATCACACTTATTTTTCTTGCATGATAAACAACAGTTGCATGAAAACCTACACCTTTAGGACAGAAACCCAAACTGAAACCCGTAACTAAATTAAAAGACACTACAAGATAAAATTCACCGCCACAACATTTCAAAATATAAAACAACTCAAAATTTAGTCACAAACAGAACAACAAAACTACAAATACAACTAAATTAAAACGTCTCATTGAATGATCGGGAATACCTCGGATGATGTAACCCACGTGTTGCTAACGGGATTTCCCACGGTCCAAATGAAAGTGCGGAACTCATTTAGTTGAGTTTAGTAAATTCATACGGACTAAGTGAATTCGATGAAAATAACGGTGCCGGGATGACGGAACCGTGGGATCTTAATCGGTCCTGTTTAATCAACTTTAAAACCTGTTTTAATTAAAATATTAAAGACACATGAAAATGAAGACTTTCTCTAAAACCAAACACTTCTCTCATCTCCTGATTTATGATTTCTAAAACTAAACCTCTGCGACAACAAGGAGCTCGGAGCATGGTGGGCGGCACGGCCATCGTCGTCGGCAAAGCTGAAATCTACATCGACAAAACTTTCTTAGAATTAAATAACCAAGCCATAGGACTTCGAGGTAGTTTGCACTAGGGCCACATAAATCCTCAACTCTTCGTTAGGCATTTGCATGATCATATCATGTAAATTAAGCCCTAACCGGTCTTAGGATTTCCGAGGTAGTCGTCTGATACGATATAAACCCTCACATCTTCGAGGCTATTTGTATGATTTTATCATACGAATATAAGTCCTAACTAATTAAAATTGGCAGGATCAAAATATTAAATAAACATTAGGACTTTCCTAAATTCAAACCAAACAATAGGATAGTTTGGGAAGTTGCCAAGATTCTTCTTGGATCCTCAGCTTCTCCTACTTTTCTTCCATTGGACTTCTGAAAATAACTGTTCCAAACTTGATCCATTCCCTATTGAAATTCCAAAATTCAATCCCTTGAAAACTTAAACTTTGAAATTCTTGAGAGCAGAACTACTGATTATTATCGAGAGTTTTCTTAGGTGATTTCCGTCACTTAAGATGTAATTAACTATAGGGGCTTGCCCTTATAGGGAACTTTAAGAACCCAGGTAATATAAACCTTGTTTAATGTTTCTATATTAAACGAGGGAACTTGTCGGCTTATAAAATTGGTTCGCGGACCAAACGGATGTCACAAATCTCCTAGTTTATTTAATCGAGCCCCATCATCGAAGCAGTGTGTCTATTCTTCGGGATAGATACACGGTTTGTGGTGCAGTGCTCGTTTATATAAACTATTTGGGATGTGAGATCGCTTTGATTTCATATCTTAAAACTTTTAAACTTAAAATTATTTTCAAAATCAAATGTTATCTTTTAAACTATATATTTAAATTAAATTTAAAATATAAAAAAATTCGCCGACAATTTCTGTAGGCGACCCCCTTTTCAAAATAAAACACATAACCTAAAAATATGCCGACATAAAACTGCTTTTAAGATTCTACAATCTGGATTTTATTGGCCTACTCTTTTTAGAGATGTTTATAGATATATTAAATCATGTGATCGATGTGAGAGTAGGTAATATCTCTAGGAGAAATGAAATGCCTCTAAATTATAATTTGGAAGTTGAAATTTTTGATGTATGGGGATTAGATTTTATGGGACCATTTACTCCTTCATTTATAAATTTATATATATTAGTTGCCGTTGATTATGTCTCGAAATGGATTGAAGCTATTGCTTTACCTAGATGTGATGCTAGAAGTGTTTCAAAATTTTTAAAGAAAAATATATTTACAAGATATAGAATGCCGAGAGTGATCATAACTGATAGTAGATCCATTTCAAGAATAATCAAATTTATAGATTAATTGAGAAATATAATATTATTCATAGAATCTCTACTGCTTGTCATCCACAAAATAGTGGTTTAGTAGAAGTGTCTAATCATGAAATTAGAAGAATTTTGGAGAAAACTGTGGATAATCATAAATTAGATTGGTCTGCTCGATTAGATACTGATTTTTGGGCTTACAGGACTGCTTTTAAAAGCCCTATTGGAATGTCTCCTTATAGACTAGTGTTTGGTAAGACTTGTCATTTACCGGTTGAATTAGAGCATAAAGCATATTGGGCGATAAAAGAGTTGAATTTTAATTTGAAAAATGTTGGAGAAAAAAGATTTATGCAATTGAATGAATTAGAAGAGATTGGAAATGCATCTTATCACAATGATAGGATCTATAAAGAGAAAAATAAAATTGTGGCATGATCGGAAGATATTGAAAAAGAACTTGGAATTTAGACAAAGAGCTTTGTTATATGAACTGCGATTTTAAATATACTTATATGTCTAAGAATTCAACACCACTATTAAAAGATATAAATCCTCAGCAACAGTGCCAAAAACTTGATTAGGAGCGTAATTTTAATTTTAGTAACAATTAAATATTATAAACTTTTGATCCAGAGTTACCTTTAAACACAAGTATACGTATCGCTCAAGTAATACATGGCTCTAGTGGAGTCCTGGTTATCGATCCCACAGGGAAAAATATTAAAGCCTACATACTAGGATTATGTAAACCAAGTTAAAATTACAACTAAATCGATATTGCATATCTATCACTAATATGCTATTGATAATAAAGTTCTTATATCTAAACTAGTTCTACTAACAAATTACTAATACTACTAAAGTTAAGTTCAAATATATATATAATTAGCAAGAATCTTTCTCCTTTATTAAGATATTTAAGTGAAATTAATATTAGAATTAGTTTTATATGTGTTGTGCCAAATA
>JAKZJZ010000828.1:0-12500 GCA_022702705.1 Papilionanthe hookeriana x Papilionanthe teres
CCTTACCACCGATGCTCGGACACAAGATAGAGGATTGCATCACTTTCGAGAGTTGGCTTGATGACGATCTCACGAAAGGGAACATAACGATCCCAAAGGAATACATGAAGGAACCCCAGAAAGGAGGTTCCGTCAATGTTATTTCAATGGATTCCATTGTTCCGATAGACCCGTACACGACCGATGATGGATGGAGTACCGTCTGGACAAAGTCATCGAGGAAAATTTTAGATCACAAATTGACTTTGCCAAAAATCGACAATTTCGAGCAAAATCGACTTTTTAGTCAAAAGTTGACCTTATTGGGTCAATAGGTTAGTCATTGGGTCAAGGATTAACCATTTTGGCCAAAGTTGATTTTTTAGTCAAAAGTTAACAAATTTGGTCAATTGATTGGTCATTGGATGAAGGATTGAACATTTTCACCAAAGTTGACATTTAGGTCATTGTGTCAGAAATTGATCATTTTGACCAAATTTGACTTTTAGTTAAAAGTTGACCTTTTGGGTCAATGAAGTGGTCATTTGGTCAAAAATTGACAATTTTAACCAAAATTGACTTATTTGTTTAAAAGTTGACCTAATGGGTCAATTATTGGTAATTATGTCAAAGATTTACTATTTTGACTAAAATTGACTTTTTAGTCAAAAGTCGATCTATTGGGTCAGTGGGTTGGTTATTGGGTCAAGGATTAACAATTATGACCAAAGTTGACTTTTTGGTCAAAGATTTACTTATTGGATTATAAATTTATCATTAGGTCAAAAATTGTCTATTTTGACCAAAAAGTTGACTTTTTTTGTCAAAATATGACCAATTTGGCCAGCGGGTTGGTCATTGGGTCAAAAATTGACCATTTGAACCAAAATTGACTTTTTTGTCAAAAGTTAACCTATTTGGTTAATGGGGGTCATTAGGTCAAAATTTGACTATTTTGATCAAAATCGACTTTTGGTCAAAGGTCGACATATCGGATCGATGGGTCGGTTATTGGGTCAATGGGTTGGTCATTGGTCAAGGTTTGACCATTTTGACCAAAGTTGACTTTTTGGTCAAAAGTTAACCTATTGGGTCAATGGGTTGGTCATTGGGTCAGAAATTGGCCATTTTCACTATAGTTGACTATTTGGACAAAAGTTCGCCTATTGAGTCAATGGGTTTGTCATTGGGTCAAAGATTGACCATTTTGACCAAAGTTGACTTTTTGGTCAGAGATTGGCTTACTGGGTCAATTATTAGTCATTTGGTCAAAAATTGACTATTTTGACCAAAATTAAAATTTTTGTCTAAAATTAACCCTTTAGGTAAATGGGGTGGTCATATGATCAGGAATTGACCATTTTGACCAAAGATAACTTTTTGTTAAAAGTCGACCCATCGTCAATGGGTTGGTCATCAGGTCAAGGATGACCATGTTGACCAAAGTTGAGTTTTTGGTCGAGATTAACTATCTGGGTTAATAATCGGTCATTAGGTCAAAATTGATTATTTTGACCAAAATTGATTTTTTGGTCAAACGTTGACCTACTCGGGTCAATGTGTTGGTCGTTAGGTAAAAATTCATCATTTTGACCAAAATTAACTTTTCTGTCAAAAGTCGACCTATCGAGTAGATGGGTCATTAGTCATTGATGGATTAATCATTTTGACCATAGTTGACTTTTTGATCGAGATATTGACTTATTAGATCTAAAATCGGTCATTAGGTCGAAAATTGATTATTTTGACCAAAATTAAATTTTTTGTCAAAAGTTAACCCATTGGGTCAATCGGGTGGTCGATGGGTCGAAATTGACCATTTTGACCAAAGTTAACTTTTTGGTCAAAAGTCGACCTATTGGTAAATGAGTCGGTAATCGGATCAAGATTTGACCATTTTGATCGAAGAAAACTTTTTGGTCAAAATTTGATATATGGGGTCAACGGGTAGGTCATTTGGTTAAAAATTGACCATTTCGACCAAAGTGGACTTTTGGTCAAAAGTTGACTTACCGGGTTAATGGGTGGTCATTAGGTAAAAAATTGACTATTTTGACGAAAATTGACTTTTTGGTCAAAAGTTGTTCTGTTGGGTCAATGTGCTTGTCATTGGGTGAAGGATTGATTATTTTGACAAAAATTAACTTTTTGGTCAGAGACTGACTTATTTGGTCATTAATTGGTCATTAGGTCAAAAATTGACGATTTTGATCAAGACTGAATTTTTGGTCAAAAGATAACCCATTAGGTCATAAATTGATCATTTTGATCAAAGTTGACTTTTTGTTCAAAAGTTGACATATTTGGCCAATGTGTTGGTAATTGGATCAAGAAGTTGACCATTTTTACCAAAGATGACTTTTTTGGTCAAAAGATGACCTATTGGTTCAATGGGTCGGTCATTGGGTAAAGAATCGTCCATTTTGACCAAAGTTGACTTTTTGGTCAAAAGTCGACTCATTAGGTCAATCAGTGGTCATTTGGTCGAAAATCGACTATTTTGACTAAAATCGCTTTTTCGTCAAATGTCGATCTATTGGGTTTATGGGTTTGTCATCGGATCAAGGATCGACCATTTTGACTAAAGTTGACTCTTTGGTCAGAGATTGACTTATTAGGTCAATAATTCGTCATTAATTCAAAAATTTTTTATTTTGACCAAATCGACTTTTTGGTTAAATGTTGACCTATTAGCCAATGGGTTGATCATCGGATCGAGGATTGAACATTTTGACCAAAGTCGACTTTTTGGTCAAAAGATGTCCTATCGGGTCAATGAGTCGGGCATTGGGTCAAAGATTAACCATCTTGACCAATGTCTACTTTTCGGATAGAGATTGTTCATCGGGTCAAATTGGTCATTAGTCAAAAATTAACTATTTTAATCGAAATTGACTTTTTAGTCAAAGTTGACATATTGGGTCAATGGGTCGGTCATTGTGTTAAGGATTGATAATTTTGACCAAAGTTGTCTTTTGGTCAAAATTTGACCTATTTAGGTCAATGAGGTGGTCAGTAGATTAAAAATTGACAATTTTGAGCAAAATTGACTTTTTGGTTAAAAGTTAACCAATTGGATCAATAGGTTGGTCATTGGGTTGAGGATTAAATATTTTGGCTAAAGTTGACTTTTTAGTCAAAAGTTAACAATCGGACCGATGGGTTGGTCAATTCGGATGAAGGATTAACCATTTTCGAGTAAAGATTACATTTAGATCATCGTGTCGTAAATGACCATTTTGACCCAATTTGATCGTTTGGTCAAAAGTTCACCTTTCGGGTCAATGAGGTGGTCATTAGGTCAAAAAATTGCCAATTTTGACCAAAATTGGCTTTTTCGCTCAAAAGTTGACTTATCGGGTTAATAATTGGCAATTATGTAAAAAATTTACTATTTTGACCAAAAATGACTTTTTGGACAAAAGTCGATCTATTGGGTCGGTGGGTTGGTTATTGGGTCAAGGATTTACCATTTTGATCAAAGTTGATGTTTTGGTCAAAAGTGTTACTATTGGGTCAATGGGTTGGTCATTGGGTCAAGGATTGATAATTATGACAAAAGTTGACATTTTGGTCAGAGATTTACTCATTAGATAAAAAATTGTCTATTTTGACCTAAAAAGTTGACTTTTCGGTCAAAATTTGACCAATTTAGTCAATGGGTTGATCATTGGGTCAAAAATTGACCATTTTGACCAAAGTTGACTTTTTGGTCAAAATATGACCTATTTGGTCATTGGGTGGTCATTTGGTAAAAAATTAACTATTTTGACCAAAATTGACTTTTTGGTTAAAATTTAACTTATTGGCCAATGGGTTTGTCATTGGGTCAATAATTGACCATTTTTTCCAAAGTTGACTTTTTGGTCAGAGATTGACTTATCAGATCAATAATTGGTCATTAATTCAAAAATTGATTATCTTGGTCATTAGGTCAAAAATTAATTATTTTAACCAAAATTAAATTTTTAGTCTAAAGTTGAGCCATTGGGTCAACGAGGAGGTCATTATGTCAGAAGTTGATCATTTTGACTAAAATTAACTTTTTTGGTCAAAAGTTAACATTTTTTGGTCAAAAGTTGACTTATCATTTGACCAAAGTTGACTTTTTGGTCAAAAGTTGACTTATTGGGTCAATTGGCGGTCATTCAGTCCAAAGTTGACTATTTTGACCAAAATTGACTATTTGGTCAAAAGTTGACATATTGGGTCAATGGGTTTTTCATTGGGTTAAGGATTGAATATTTTGACCAAATTTGACTTTTTGGTCACATATTAACTTATTGAGTGAATAATTGGTCATTAGATCTAAAATTAACTATTTTCACCAAAATTTACTTTTTGGTCAAAAACCGACATATTGGGTCAGTGGGTCCGTCTTTGGGTCAATGGGGTGTTCATTGGGTCAGAAATTAGCCATTTTGACAAATAATTACTTTTTGGTCAAAAGTTAACCTATTTTGACCAAAAAAGAATTTTTGGTCAAAAGTTAACCTATTGAGTCAACGGGGTGGTCATTGGGTCAGATATTGTCTTTTTTGACCAAAGTTGACTTTTGGTCAAAAGTTGACCTATTTGGTTAATGAGTTGGTAATTGGGTCAAGAATTGACCATTTCGATCAAATTTATAAATAGTAAACTATTTTTTGATTTTGAATTTTTTAAGTATAGTATATTATTTATAAATATAATTTAATTATAAAAATATTTAATAGTTAAATAAATTATAAATAAATATATAAATATATGTATATATAAATATACATATATATTTATAAATTTATATATACATATATTTGTATATATAAATTTTAATAATATTATTTTTTTAATTTAAATATTTTAAGTATAGTATATTATTTTTAAATATAATTTAATAATAAAAATATTTATTAGTTAACAAAATTATAAATATATATATATATATATATATATATATATATATATATATATTTAATATTATTTTTTAATTTTAAAGACTTTAAGTATAGTATATTATTTATAAATATATTTTAATTATAAAAATATTCACTTGTTAAGTAAATTATAAATAAAAATTTATATATAGTTTTATATAAATATATATGTATATATAAGTTTATATAAAATTATTTTTTATTTTAAATAATTTAAGTATTGTAGATTATTTTAAAATATATTTTAATTATAAAAATATTTAATAGTTAAAAAATTGTAAATAAATAAATTTAAATATGTATATATTTATAAATAAATATATATATATATATATATATATATATATATATATATATATATATATATATATATATATATATGTATATGTGTGTGTAAAAATTATATAATATTATTTTTTTATTTTAAATGTTTTATGTATAGTATATTATTTATAAATATAATTTAATTATAAAAATATTTAATAGTTAAAAAAATTATAAATAAGAATATATATAGGCATATATGAAGATATATACTTATATAATTTTATTTAATATTATTTTTTTATTTTATATATATATATATATATATATAATATTATTTTTGAATTTTAAATATTTTAAGTATAGTATATTACTTATAAATATAATTTAATTATAAAATTTTTTAATAATTAAATAAATTATAAAAAAAATATATAAATAGGTATATGTGAATATATACTTATAAATATATTTATATAAAAATTCATTTTATATTATTTTTTTATTTTAAATATTTTAAGTATAATGTATTATTTATAAATATAATTTAATTATAATAATATTTTATAGCTTAAAAATTTTAAATAAGTATATATATATATATATATATATATATATATATATATATATATATATATATATATATTATTTTTTTATTTAAAGTATTTTAAGTAAATTATATTATTTATAAATATAATTTAATTCTAAAAATATTTAATTGTTAAATAAATTATCAATAAAAATATATATATATAGGTATATATAAATATATATTTACGTACATATATATATTTAAATTTATATAATATTATCTTTTATTTTAAATATTTTAAGTATAGTATATTATTTTTAAATATAATTTTAAATATAAATAAATTGAATAGTTAAAAAAATTATATATATATTTATATATAAATTTATATTATATTATTTTGTTTAATTTAAATATTTTAAGTATAGTATATTATTTATAAATATTATTTAATTATAAAAATATTTAATAATTAAATAAATTATAAATAAATATATATATATATAGGTATATATAAATATATATATATATATATATATATATATATATATATATATATATAAATTTATATAGTTTAAGTTTTTACTTTTAAATCTTTTAAGTATAGTATATTATTTATAAATATAATTTAATTATAAAAATATTGAATAATTAAATAAATTATAAATATATATATATAAGTATATATAAATATATATATATATATATATATTTAATATTATTTTTTTATTTTAACTATTTTAAGAATAATATATTATTTATAAATATAACTTAATTATAAAATATTTAATAGTTAAATAAATTATAAATAAAAAATATATATGTGTATATATATATATATATATATAAATTTATATAAAATTATTTTTTTATTTTAAATATTTTAAATATAGTGTATTATTTATAAATATAATTTAATTATAAAAATATTTAATAGATTGACCATTGGGTCAAAAGATGAATTTTTAAATAAAGTTGGGTCAGAAATTATAAAAATATTTAATTGGGTCAACGGGGAGGTCATTAGGTCAGAAATTAACCATTTTGACCAAAGTTGACTTTTTGGTCAAATGTTGACATATTTGGCCAATTTGTTGGTAATTGGATCAAGAAGTTGACCATTTTTACCAAAGATGACTTTTTTGGTCAAAAGATGTCTTATTGGGTCAATGGGTTGGTCATTGGGTCAAAAATTGTCCATTTTGACCAAATTTGGCTTTTTGGTCAAAAGTTGACCTATTGGGTCAATGGGTGGTCATTTGGTCAAAAATTGACTAGTTTGACCAAAATTGGCTTTTTGGTTAAAAATTAACCTATTGGGTCTATGGGTTTGTCATTGGATCAAGGATTGATCATTTTGACTAAAGTTGACTATTTGGTTAGAGATTGACTTATTGGGTCAATAATTGGTCATTAAATCAAAATTTTTTTATTTTGACCGAAATTGACTTTTTGGTCAAATGTTGACCTATTAGGTCAATGGGTTGATCATTGGGTCAAGGATTGATCATTTTGACCAAAGTTAACTTTTTGGTCAAAATATGTCATATTGGGTCAATGGGTTTGGCATTAGGTCAAAGATTAACCATCTTGACCAAAGTAAACGTTTTGGATAGAGATTGGTTTACTGGGTCAAAAATTGGTCAATAGGTCGAAAATCGACTATTTTAATCAAAATTGTTTTTTGGTCAAAGTTGACAAATTGGGTCAATGGGTCGGTCATTGGGTTAAGGATTGACAATTTTGACCAAAGTTGTCTTTTGTCGAAATTTGACCTATTTAGGTCAATGTGGTTGTCAAGATATCAAAAATCGACAATTTTGAGCAAAATTGACTTTTTGGTCAAAACTTGACCTACAGGGTCAATAGGTTAGTCATTGGGTCAAGGATTAACTATTTTGGCCAAAGTTGACTTTTTAGTCAAAAGTTAACAAATTGGGTTAATGGGTTGGTCATTGGATGAAGGATTGACTATTTTCACCAAAGTTGACATTTAGGTAATTGTGTCAGAAATTGACCATTTTGACCCAATTTGACTTTTTGGTCAATAGTTGACCTTTTGGGTCAATGGGTGGTCATTAGGTCAAAAATTGTCAATTTTGACCAAAATTGGCTTTTTTGTTCAAAAGTTGACCTATTGTGTCAATAATTGGCAATTATGTAAAAAATTTACTATTTTGACAAGGATTAACTTTTGGAACAAAAGTCGATCTATTGGGTCGGTGGGTTGGTTATTGGGTCAAGGATTTACCATCTTGACCAAAGTTATCTTTTTGTTCAAAGGTTGACATGTTGGGTCAATGGGTTTGTCATTTGGTCAAGGATTGATAATTATGACCAAAGTTCACTTTTTGGTCAGAGATTTACTTATTGGGTCAATAATTGGTCATTATGTCTAAAATTGTCTATTTTGACCTAAGAAGTTGACTTTTCGGTCAAAATTTAACCAATTTAGTCAATGGGTTGATCACTGGGTCAAAAATTGACCATTTTGACCAAAGCGGACTTTTTGGTCAAAATTTGACCTATTTGGTCAATGGGTGGTCATTAGGTCAAAAATTGACTATTTTGACCAAAATTGACTTTCTGGTCAAAATTTGACTTATTGGGCAATGTGTTTGTCATTGGGTCAATCATTGACCATTTTGTCCAAAGTTGACTTTTTGGTCAGAGATTGACTTATTGGGTCAATAATTGATCATTAATTCAAAAAATTGACTATCTTGGTCATTAGGTCAAAAATTAATTATTTTGGACCAAAATTAAATATTTGGTCAAAAGTTGAGCCATTGGGTCAACGAGGAGGACGTTATGTCAGAAGTTGACCATTTTGACTAAAATTAACTTTTTTGGTCAAAAGTGGACTTATTAGTCAAAAGTTGACTTATCATTTGACCAAAGTTGACTTTTTGGTCAAAAGTTGACTTATTGAGTCAATTGGTGGTCATTCAAGAGAAAATCGATTATTTCGACCAACATCGATTATCTATCAAAAGTTCACCTATTGGGTCGATGGGTTTGTCATTGAGTTAAGGAATGAATATTTTGACCAAAGTCGACTTTTTGGTCGGAGATTAACTTATCGAGTGAATAATCGGTCATCGGATCTAAAATTAACTATTTTGACCAAAATTTACTTTTCGGTCAAAAACCGACCTATTGGGTCGATGGGTTGGTCTTTGGGTCAAGGGGTGGTCATTGGGTCAGAAATTAGCCATTTTGACCAAAGATTACTTTTTGGTCAAAAGTTGACCTATTTTGACCAAAATTGAATTTTTGGTCAAAAGTTAACATATTGGGTCAACGCGGTGGTCATTTGGTTAGATATTGATTATTTTGACCAAAATTGACATTTGGTCAAAAGTTGACTTATTTGGTCGATGAGTTGGTAATTGGGTCAAGAACTGACCATTTTGACCAAAGATGACCGTAATGCGATGTGTGGAAAAGAAGTCGCGTAGAGCGGACTCGAAAAGAAAATGCACAAAATAACGCACGGAGACGAACATGGAGCCAAATCGCGACAAAATTAAGTCGAACAAATATATGTAAGTGCGAATCATTCTAGAAGTGTTTGAATTAATTGAAATATAAGCTCTTAATGAAAACAAGAACAATAAGCAAGGCTCATCCAACCCAACAATATAACCTACCGAAAGGTGAACTAGTTAACATGACCCCAAGCAAAACAAAGTTTCCAAAGACGAGTTCCAGAGAAAAAGAAGTTAAAAGCTAAAAGTACATGTGTGCGTGTGTCTATATATATATATATATATATATATATATATATATATATATATATATATATATATATATATATATATATATATATATATATATATATATATAAGGGAAGAAAGAAGAGGCCCGGAAGCCACCTAAACTAACGGCAAAGAGGGGGAAGCTGAAAGTGTGAAAATACCACCCGGAACTTTCCTCCAACAATAATTAGCTACACCATATAACTTGGATCTCAAATACATAGGTATATATATAAATATAGAACTATATATATATATATATATATATATATATATATATATATTGTCATAGATTTATTTATATACAGGCATAATCTTTTATATATATATATATATATATATATATATATATATATATATAATTATAGAAATATGTAAAAATATATAAGCAAGCAAATCGGTAAAAGGCGATACAATGAAAACGGAAAAACTGAGCATGACGGAACGAAAACCAAATATATAAATATTGCTATACACACACACAAGCGTGTATATATATATATGTGTATGTATATATATATATATATATATATATATATATATATATATAAGAGAATCCAACGGAAGAGATGGCAAGCACATGAAGTCTAAGTGTCGGGGTTGATGAAAGGAGCATCGATATTATCCCCGTTAATTAAAATTTTTAAGGCAAGGGCGGGAGCTTACCTGCCACAATTTGGTTACTCGACGAACCAAGCCTAGCAAGCCGGCTAACGGATCTATTACCTTCCCGATAAATGAACCTGTGGCAATGTGGAAGTGAGCAGTAATATATATATTTATAAAATATATATTTTTATTTATATATATATAAATTTATTTAATATTATTTTTTAATTTTAAATATTTTAAGTATAGTATATTATTTATAAATATAATTTAATTATAAAAATATTTAATTGTTAAATAAATTATAAATAAATAAATATATATATAATTATTTTTTTATTTTAAATGTTTTAAGTATAGTTTATTATTTATAAATATAATTTAATTATAAAAATATTTAATAGTTTTGTAAATTATAAATAAAAATATATATAGGTATATATAAATATAGAAATTTATATATATATATATATATATATATATATATATATATATATATATATATATATATATATATATTATAATATTATTTTTTTATTTTAAATTTCTTAAGTATAGTATATTATTTATAAATATAATATAATTATAAAAATATTTAATAGTTAAATAAATATATTTATATATAAATATAAATATATATTTATATATATATATACATATATTTGTATATATAAATTTATATAATTTTATTTTTTTATTTTAAATAATTAAAGTATAGGGTATTATTTATAAATATAATTTATTTATAAAAATATTTAATAATTAAATAAATTATAAATAAATAAATATATATATATATATATAGGTATATATATAATATTATTTTTTATAAATATTTTAAGTATGGTATATTATTTATAAATATTATTTAATTATAAAAATATTTAATAATTAATTAAATTATAAATAAATATATATATATATAAGTATATATATATATATATATATAAATTTATATAATATTATTTTTTTATTTTAAATATTTTAAATATTGTATATTATTTTTAAATATACTTTAATTTTAAAAATATTTAATAGTCAAAAAATTATAAATAAATAAATATAAATATGTATATATTTATAAATATATATATTTATATATATGTATATATATGTATAAATTTATATAATATTATTAATTTATTTTAAATATTTTAAGTATAGTATATTATTTATAAATATAATTTAATTATAAAAATATTTAATAGTTAAATAAATTATAAATAAAAATATATATATATATATATATGTATATATAAAGATATATGTATATGTTAGATGATCATTGTGCCCATTTGGATTGATAGAATAAAAGACAAATCGATCAGTTCCCCAGTTGTCAAGCGTTGAGCTGGAGATGTACCAGAGAAACCAATGAATTGAAGGAGACAATTCCATTGAGTTCCCAGTGTATTTTCCTTATCAGCCCCATAAGCACCCCCGCCAGCCAATGGAGGAGGATTATGAGAGGGAGATGATGAAGAAGAGGAAAAAGAAGATGATGATGTAGAAGATGACGATGAAGAAGAGGATTAGTGGTTGTTTTCTTTTTGCGTGGATGCATAGAATGTTATTTTTATTCACTGTTTCAGATAATATTTTTATTGGCTTAGTTCGTACTATTATTGTGGAACTCTTTATATTATTGCTGTAATATTTTAACTTTCTCATGCAAATTTTACTTGGAATGGTGTTTTGTTCATTTTAGTAGTACTTTCTGTTAAATTTTTATTGATTTGTTCTTGATATGAGCATGTTATAAGAAGTAGTACTGATATTTATCTCCCCATTTGAACTTTTGTTCAAATTGCTAAAAGTGTTTCACATTAAGTTTGACATTAAGTTTGACATTAAGATAACATATACATATATAATACTAAATATATATATATATATATATATATATTAAAGAAAAATCTACTCGTGGCTCTTTTCGTGTTGAAATAGGAAAAACATGTACAAAAAGAGGAGGGAAGGATGATCCCTAATTATAACTAAACAAAACAATACAGTACCGCACCCATAACGGTTCCTCCTTCCAAAAAACAACTTGACGCGATGCAAAAAAGAAAAAACACACAACAACCAGTAAACCCTAACCAAATATAGCAAAAACAGAGCATAAATAACACATATTAGGCCAAAGGAAACATAACAGAATAGCCCAGAGAACTTCGTTGCCGCAAGGTAGACGAACTTGTTAGCAAAAGGAACGAAGACGATGGGGCCACTGCAGTGTACTGTAAATGCGTTGCGCGGAAAAGAAGTCGCGTAGAGCGGACCTAAAAAGAGAAAAGACAAAATAGCCACCGGAGACAGCTCAGGGAGCCAAATCGCAGCAAAATTAAGTCAGAACAAATATATGTAAGTTCGGAATCATTCTACAAGTGTTTGAATTAATTGAAATATAAGCTCTTAATGAAAACAAGAACAATAAGC
>JAKZJZ010000828.1:20000-36772 GCA_022702705.1 Papilionanthe hookeriana x Papilionanthe teres
TCGATCTTTTAGTGGTCGCTCGTGCTCATTTATCCAATGCCATCGACATACAAGATATGTACTTGAAACAAAAAGCTTCACAGAAACATTTCTCGCAGGGGACGAAATACAAAATACTTCCATGCTTATATCAAATACAAAAGGAGTTGTAACATCATTCATAAGCATTAAGGATGATGAGGGAAATCGGCTAACCGACACTATGGCTATTGCGTAAGTGCTCTCGTACACTTTCAAAGAACTTCTTTCTTCTAACAACCCCGATAGAGATAATATTTCCACCAACATTCTCGATGAACACTACCGGCTTATTAATGCACCGCCCTTAGCCGAGCCCCCTAGTGAGGCCGAAATCCGGGAGGCTATTAAGAGTATTGACAAGAAGAAATCCGCAGTGGCCGGATGGCTTTACCGCGATTTTTACAAGAAAGCTTGGCCCATTATCAAATCCGAAATTACTAATGCCATTACCAACCTTCTTCCTCGGCAAAGATATGATTTATTATTTTAATTCTTCAACCATCGTGCTAATTCCTAAACACAATGAATTGAACACTCGGGATCGGCTCGAGCCTATAAACCCGACTTCGTGATCGCAAAGTGCTCAAGAAAATCCCGGTCCTAAGGATTCAACCTCACCTAAACAAGATCATTAACCTAAACCGGATCGCCTTCATTAAAGGTAGGTCTATTTCCGATAATGTTCCGTTAGCTCATGAGATGTTATTGGCCATCAACAAGAAATGCAGGGGGAAACTTAATCTACAAGCTTCGATATCCAAAAGGCTTATGACACAATCAATCGGGACTTCATTTTGGATGTCTTAGCAGACCAAAGGTTTCAACCCCAACTTTTGCAACCCGATCAATAGATGGTTTCACAATAACTCCCATTCCATTCCGATTAATGGTTCGACCTCGGGGACCCTTCACTCGCTACTGTGGGTCCGAGCAAGGGGACCCCCTCTCCCCAACTCTCTTTATTATTGCAATGGATTATTTTTCTTCTATGATCAACCAAGTATACAAGCATCACCCCCGGTAAATTTTCACCACAGCTTCAAATATCATTATTTCTCATCCGATTTATGCAGATGACCTCATGATTTTCTCCAATGAATCCAAGAAGGCCGTTAAATATATTCAAAACCGCATCCAAATGTTTCAAAATCAATCCGGGCTAAAATTTAATAAAGCTAAATGTCGATCCTTTTTTCCAAAAGGGTGTCCCAGAAGCAAAACACCTGGATTCTAAATCACACAGTGGTTCTCCGAAGACTAACCTTCCTATCAAGTACCTCGGGGTCCATCTAAGCACCGGCAAGCAAGCAAAACCATTTTGATGAGGTCCAACAAAGGATTTGTAACTACTTATCTAACTCGGACTCACCTATACCTATCTACCGGAGGGAGGATTACCTTGCTTAAAAGCATTCTAACTACTTTACCAAATTACCTCATGCAAATGACTACTATGAAAAAGAGCACCTGCATCCGATTGAAACAGACTTTCAACCATTTTTTATGGCCGGCATGTGCAAGAAGATTCATTGGGCCGCTTGGAGGAAACCGGCTAAACCACCGTGGTCTGGGATTAGGCTTCAAGTGTCTAAGCCATCTTCTCAAAATTAACCATTGCAAACTTTGGATTAATTTCGTGGCTCAAACCTCTCTTTCGGGCTTTATATCTTAATGGTAAATACGCAGACACATTCACCCCTCATTGGCTACTGCTAGAATGGGTGATTCTAGAATTTGGAAAGCCATGTTGAAAATTAAGCAGAAGCCGAGAACCTATATTTATGGCAGCTAGTGCAAAGGAAAGATCAACTTTTGGTTGACCAGTGGTGCCCCCATGACTAGCTCCAACCACACACTCCTACTAGAGAATTTAATCTCTCGGTTGCCGATTGCTGGGAGGAGGACCACCGGTCTATCCCTTTCCTCCACTCCATTCTCACTCGTTTCCTCGACTAACAAGGTTAACACCATACCATTTGACGCATCCAAGCATGACACTATTTGTAGAACTAACAAAAGCCAAAGTTTCTCCAAGGAGATTTATGATAAACTTGTACACCGGGAGATTGTACCTCGGGGTGAGATCCGCTTGAACAAGTTCTTATCCCCCTCTATGGCATTATTCTATTGGAGACCGTTCGAGAATCTCCTTCCCACCGATGATATCCTTAAACTCAAGGGATTGAGAGGCCCTTCTTGTCGCAAGTTATGTCATTTGGAGGAAGAATCAATCAACCACCTGTTCTATGCTTGCAGCTTCTCCAGCAGAGTTTGGACTCAATTCCTCCAAGACACTAATTTAAATACTATTCAAGCATTAAAGGGAATCATCCGGTTACTTGCCGGCAAGATCGGCGTAAAGCTAGGATTACCGCTATCCCTTTACTCATTGCATGGTTCATTTGGATGGCTAGAAACAAGACTACTTTTGATAACATCCCCCAAGATGCTAAAACCGTCACGAGCCATTGTTTAGCCTATGTGCTTAAGCTAATCAAACTTAAGAACTTCCCCAACATTTGCTCCCAAAACTCCTCTCCTAAAACCGCCTCCCTCAGGATCACTAAAGTAACTTGGTTTCCCCTACCCAAAACCGTATCAAGGTCAACACCGATGGTCGCTACAAACTTGCTCGTGGTGACATCGGAGGTATTTTCGTAAATCACAAGGGTAATTGTTTACTTTATTTTATGGCCCCTATCATTGCCTGGTGATGCATTAGATGCTGAGCTTCAAGCTGTCTATTGGGCATTAAAGGTGGCTGTCCACCTTAACTGGTCTCCCCTCATTCTGGAATGTGACTCTATGGATCTGATAACTCTTGTTTCAACATATGCTACACATAACAGGCATGCCCTCAACTGGACAGCTAATTTCTGGGCTCATAAGATCAAAATTCTCACTACTAAGGTGCAAGTTCAATTTCAGCTCTTTTCGTGGAGGGGAACAAGCCAGCCTGATTGGATTGCTAACATGGGAATTCTCACCTCCAATTTTGCTCTTTCCACCACTCCTTCTCCAATGCTCGCATGACTAATCGTCGGAGATCTCCCGACTATCCCTCATCTCAGCCGAATAACTAACTTCGCCTTGTCGCTCGGTCTTGTCTCGGCTCCTCTTTTTGTTCAGCTTGTCACTTGTACTCTGTTTCGACCTTGTTTTACTATTGTGTTACCCTCTCCCTGGTGGTTTTGTCTTGGTAGGGGCTGCCATTAGCTTTTTGTTTTTTGTTAGTTCTGCAAGCCCTCCTACCTATTTTTGTACCTATTTTTTGTTTTTTCAACATGTAGGGGCATCCTTGCCTTTCCTTTTAATATATATATATATATATATATATATATATATATATATATATATATATATATATATATATATATATTTAATTTTATTTTTAATTTTTAATATTTTATGTATAGTATATTATTTATAAATATAATTTAATTATAAAAATATTTAATAGTTAAATAAATTATAAATAAATAAATTTAAATGTGTATATATAAATATACATATATATATGTATATATATATATATATATATATATATATATATATATATATATAATTATATTATAAAATTTCTTATTTTAAATATTATAGGTATAGTATATTATTTATAAATTTTATTGAATTATAAAACTATTTAATAGTTAAATAAATTATAAATAAATATTTATAGTATATATATTAATATAAATTTATTTATATATATAGGTATTATATTAATTTATATATATATATATATATATATATATATATATATATATATATATATATATATATATATATATATATATCTCTGTGTGTGTGTGTGTGTGTGTATACAAATTTATTTAATATTATTTTTTTTTTAAATATTTTAAGTATAGTATATTATTTATAAATATAATTTAATCATAAAAATATTTAATAATTAAATAAATTGTAAATAAAAATATATAGGTATATATTAATATAAATTTATTTATATATATAGGTATTATATTAATTTATATATATATATATATATATATATATATATATATATATATATACATAACTTTACATATGTATAAAATATTATTTTTTTTAATTTAAATCTTTTAAGTATAGTATATTATTCATAAATATAATTTAATCATAAAAGTATTTTATAATTAAATAAAATGTAAATAAGTATATATAGTGTATATATATATATATATATATATATATATATATATATTTAATATTATTTTTTTATTTTAATTTTTTTAAGTATAATATATTATTTATAAATATAATTTAATTATAAAAATATTTAATAGTTAAATAAATTATAAATAAATAAATATATATGTGTATATATAAATACAAATATATATATATATATAATTATTTTTTTTATTTTAAATATTTTAATTATATTATATTTTTTATTAATAAAATATCTGGAAAACTTGTTTAATCATTTTCTTTGGGAGGATGGAGGTGCCAAGAGGCACTGGCGCTCTTGGAGGAAGCTCTGTAAGCCTAAATTCTCTGGGGGTCTTGGTTTTAAAGCCCTACCTCATATTGTGAAAATAAACATGTGTAAGCTTTGGTATAAATTTAGGCTCTGATGAATCCTTATGGGCTGATTATATGCATTCTAAATATTGCAATACATCTCATCCATCTTTGGTCACTTAGAAAGCTGGGGACTCTAGGATTTGGAAAGCTATTGTAAATGCTTGGGCTTACACTGGTCAATTTTTATTCTGGGAGCTGGGGGATGGCAAAGTATCCTTTTGGCATGATTGCTAGGGTTTACCACAAATTACTCCATTACCCCAATTCCCTCCTGATGGAAATTTACTTGTTTCTTATTGCTGGTTTAATGGTCAGTGGGATTTAATTAAGCTGAGGGCATTAGTTGTTAATGATGCTGCTTTGCTCATCAATCAAATTCCTTTACAGGCAACTCAAAAAGATAGACCCATATGGAAGAAGGCAAATCATGTTTCGCTAGCAAACATTTATACAAATCTATCATCAATTTTTCTAATTGGAATTGGGGCTCCCACAATTTGAATTCTCTTTTCACCCCTTTAATGTATTTTTTAACTGACAGTTTTTCTCTTCTTTAGTTCCTCTAGATGACATTTTAAAATTGAAGGGCTTAAGATTGGCATCTATATGCCTTTTTGTAAAAGGGTCGAGGAATCCTGCTCCCATATTTTTTAATTGCACCTATACTAGAGACATATGGAATCTATTGGGTAATGCATTTAACATTGCATGGCCAGGAAGCTGCTCTATTTCTAATTACTTCAACACTTGGCAAGATTTTTCACAAGATGAGAAACATATGCTGAGCTTTCCTTTGGTGATCATTTGGTTTGTGTGGAATGCTAGAAATAGTTTTAAACACTCTGATGTTCCCCCCACCTCTAGCATAACATTTTTACATATTATGGCTTATTACCACCGTGCTAAAAAACTTTCATCCTACACTCCTCATTCTTCAAGTCGGCATGTCCTTGTTAGATGCATGCTCCCTGTGCAAGGGTGGATCAA
The DNA here is from genome assembly GCA_022702705.1 of Papilionanthe hookeriana x Papilionanthe teres. Taxonomy (NCBI): domain Eukaryota; kingdom Viridiplantae; phylum Streptophyta; class Magnoliopsida; order Asparagales; family Orchidaceae; genus Papilionanthe; species Papilionanthe hookeriana x Papilionanthe teres. Next base: position 25,539 of record JAKZJZ010000828.1, read on the forward strand.
GGCTAATATTAATAGATGTTGGACAGAATATTTTTTGGAGTTGGAGGCCTATTCAGAGACCACAGAGGAAATCTGTTGTGTTTCTTTAACTCCCCTGTAGTGGCTGATACGCCTCTTATTGCTGAAGTTTGGGCATTTTTACTTGCATTAAAGACTGCTATCTATTTTCATTTTCAGAACCTTCAGGTGGAAATTGACTCCATAATGCTGATCAATCTTTTCTATAGAAACAGTCCCATTCCTTGGAATCTTATATATCTATTTAGAAGGATATGGCATATTATAAACACACATTCATTAAAGGTTCAAGTATCATTCATTTACAGTGAGGGTAACCAACCTGCTGATTGGTTAGCTAAGCATTCAACGTACGGACCTTTGGTGGGTAAATTACCTCCATCTCAGCTTTCTCTTCTTTTACATGGAGATCTAATGGCATTACCCTATCTCAGATATTGATATACAAAGGGTGTTGGAATTCCTGCACTTTTATTTTAGATTTATACCACTTTTCTATTTATTATTCACACACCCTTTGATGCTTTAGTCATTTGGTTCAGTCTTTTATTTACCTAATAGTCCCAACCATCTTTTAGAATGTGGGATACAGATATCAGCAATTGCATCACGCTGATAGGTGTCTGCTATTCTATTTTTTGTTTGTTTGGTGGGTAAGGTTTTTGGGTTTCACGATTAGGCCTTTTGTTACTCTGTTTTGGCTGTAAGGACTCACAACTTCTATTTTTCTTGAGTATATCTCTGCAGGTTATGATCCCCTAGACTCGACTTCATTTTGGTCCTCCCTGTTGTTTTTCAGCTTCATGACTCCGCACTTTGGACGCTTCACCTGGTTCTGTTGCGGCCATTTTCTGCACCTGGACTACTGGCAAAAGAGATATACATAAATTAAGGTTTTATTCTTATATTTTCCATGTTCTGAATACTTTGGATTACTTCTTTGTTTACTCAGCTTCCTCTCTGGAACAATTTTGGAGTGTTTTATTTTGCGTATGTTGTAAAGAGGGAAGCGAAACCCCTAGGGGTGAGTGGAAATTGTATCTTTTCTTTTTTATAGTTAGGGATCTGCCTCCCCACCCATTTGTAACGTTTTCCCGAATTAACACGTAGGGAGCCTACAGCGCTCTTTCCCCATATATATATATATATATATATATATATATATATATATATATATATATATATATATATATATATATATATATATATATATAACATTTTTTTTATTTTAAATATTTTAAGTATAGTATATTAATTTTTAAATATAATTTAATTAAAAAAAATTGAAAAGTTAAAAAAAATTATAAATAAATAAATATGTATATATATATTTAAATATATATATATATATATATATATATATATATATATATATTTATATAATATTATTTTTTATTTTAAATATTTTAAGTATAGTATATTATTTAAAAATATAATTTAATTATAAAAATATTTAATAGTTAAAAAAATTATAAATAAATATATATATATATATATATATATATATATATATACATATAAATTTATATTATATTATTTTTTAATTTTTAAAATTTTAAGTATAGTATATTATTTATAAATATAATTTTAATATAAAAATATTTAATAATTAAATAAATTATGAATAATATATATATATATATATATATAAGGAAAACCCAAAGGCAATTTATTTATCTTAAAAAAAAAAGGTACAAAAGGGAGAGTTTATGTAGCGCACACATAGTAGTTCAAAAGACTCCAAAAATCAAAAAAAGATTTGGTACACAAAGAAAAATTTTAAACGATATTCATGTGTAACCAAACCACCCCAAGCAATCTCAAAAGGAATCCATCAGCTCTAAAGAGTTATTATAAGTCAACAACCATAAAAAATATCAGCACGGTCCAACCATCGTCACGTCCAATGGAAGAAAGGCTAGCGACCACCGCTCCGATGTGGTCAATAATCCGTCATCCATTCGTCAAAACCATCACAAGGGTCTCCAACCATATGTGCACGAGGAAGTTCACCAGGAGAAATCACAGCAGTATTCCGCCAGCATAAACACAGAAATATAATAAGTCAGAAGATGAACTCGTAGCAATAATAAGCTAACCACCAATACAATAATCGCAGATATGCACCAAAGTTACACATAATTAAAAAATTAAAGAGCTGCTGAAAAGATGGAAATAAATGGCCAAAATATCTAGTGCTAATGTCGGTTGGGACAATGTAAGCAAAAATCTCCACGCAGATATAATATACGAGTGAAAGCCAAATGCATTTAATATATATATATATATATATATATATATATATATATATATATATTCCATTATATGTAAAAAATGCAATGATTGAAGTGGTAATAAACTCTGTCAAGCAAAGGGAAGCCAATATAGAACATAACAGGAAAGCAAAATTAGCCCAGCCCAAGACGAATGGGCCAATACGAGGCGATTTAAATGGAGAATCAGTAATACAAATCAACCATATATAAGTAGATATGTGTGATCAGAAATACATATATATATAAAGAAAAGTATTGAAACATTAAGTCTATTGAGCATTACATAAAACCAGATTTCATAAGTGAATCATCAGCACATAACAATCTATTTTTATCGGGAAAACAGGAGACATGACACATTATAAAGTAAATCTGGAGCATTAAAGGATCAAGCCATCCCTGTATGGATATATATATATAAAAATATTTAATAGTTAACAAAATTATAAATAACTATATATATATATATATATAAATTTATTAAATAATATTTTTTAATTTTAAATATTTTAAGTATGGTATATTATTTATAAATTTAATTTAATTATAAAAATATTCAATAGTTAAATAAATTACAAGTAAATTTATTTATATGTGTGTGTGTGTGTGTGTGTGTGTGTGTGTGTGTGTGTGTGTGTGTGTGTGTGTGTGTGTGTGTGTGTGTGTGTGTGTGTGTGTGTGTGTGTAAATTTATATAAAATTATTTCTTTATTTTAAATATTTTAAGTATAGTTTATTATTTATAAATGTAATTTAATTATAAAAATATTTAATAGTTAGGTAAATTATAAATAAAAATATATATAAGTATATATGAATATATAAATTTATATATATATATATATATATATATATTATTTTTTTATTTTAAATTTTTTAATTATAGTTTATTATTTATAAATATAATTTAATTATAAAAATATTTAATAGTTAAATAAATTATAACTAAATACATATATATATTTATATATATAAATATATATATATATATATATATATATATATATATATATATATATATATATATATATATAGATATAGATATATACACATATATGTGCGTATATAAATTTATATAATATTATTTTTTATTTTAAATATTTAAAGTATAGTATTGTATTTATAAATATAATTTATTTATAAAAATATTTAATATTTAAATAAATTATATATATATATATATATATAATATTATATTTATTATAAGTATTTTAAGTATGGTACATTATTTATAAATATAATTTAATTATAAAAATATTTAATAATTAATTAAATTATAAATAAAATATATATATATATAGGCAGATTAATTACTGATAATGTTTTGCTGGCACAAGAACTCCTATTGGATTTAAACAAAGCCCATAGGGGGGGCAACCTGATTTATAAACTTGATATACAAAAAGCTTATGATACTATAAATTGGGATTTTATCATTGAAGTATTGATTGCTAGAGGATTTAATCACCACTTCTGCAACTTTATCTCAAGGTGGCTCAATTCCAATGAACATTCCATCTTAATTAATGGTTCTGCTAGAGGCAAGTTCAAAGCCACTAGAGGTTTACAGTAAGGAGACCCATTATCTCCCACTATCTTCATCCTTGCAGTGGACTATTTCTCCAAGATGGTTGACCATGAGTTGCCGAACAAACCTTATGCAAGGTTCCACCACGGATCCAACATCTCCATTACCCACTTGATTTATGCCGATGATATCATGCCGTTTTCCGGTGCTCACAAATCAACCGTTAAGAAGGTTAAAATATGTTTGGATTCCTTTCAACAACAATCGTGTATGGTGTTCAATATCGATAAATGTCGATTGATTTTCTCAAACTTGACAACTAGCCCAATCAAGCACTGGATCTTGAACTACACTGGCTTCAAATGTGTTTCTCCTCCTCTAAAATACCTTGGGGCATTCCTCACCATGAGCAGAACCAAACAGATACAATTTGATGATATCATAGCCAAGATTAACTCACAACTTAACGAATTGGACCATCTCCTTCTTATCTAATGGAGGTAGGATCACTCTTCTCAAGAGTATCCCGACCACTTTCCCTTCATACTTACTCCAAATGGTCACTATGAAGAAAAGTACCCAATTACGGATGAAGAGGGCATTTAACGAGTTTCTTCGGTCCGGCCGTACTAAGCAACCCCACCGGACCTCTTGGCAACCGTTGCTAAACCAACCGCCGCAGTGGCCCGGGATCGAAAGGTCTCCCACACATCCAACAAGTTAACTTCGTAAACTCGGGTACATTTTAGGGCCCAAACCTCTTTATGGGCAAGGTTCATGATGGGGAAATACCGCAGGTCTTCACGCCCCTCCTGTGTGGAAAGAAAATTGGGGGATTCCGAACTCGGGTCAAACTTCTTAATGTTAGAAGGACGACTGAGGACATATATATCCGGAATTTCGGAAGGGGAGAAATCAACTTCGGCTTGATAATTGGTGTCCCAAAGAATGGTTGGTTGCTAGAAGCCCACATTTTGAACATTCCTCTAAAGTCTCGATTTCGGGATGGGCACAACCGGTCTCTTCCCCACTTCAAAGCCATTCTTCAAGACCAATCAACCTCACCGATCTCTACTATCAAATTTACTAGTAATGCTTCCCGACTCCATCCGTAGGCCCAATCATCAACATCGCAGCATCTCTAAAGTCATCTATAACACCTTATACCAGATGGACTCCTGTGCCTTGGCATCTTGCTCGTATGGAATCAATTTTTGTCCCCTCTATGGCCTTCCTTTCGTTGGAGAATACTCCACAGATTAATTCCCACTGATGACATTCTGAAGCTAAAAGGGCTTAGAGTCCCTTCCAAGTGTGTTTTATGCAATTCTCAGGAGGAATCCATCCCCCACCTGTACTTCAACTGCCCCTTCTCCAGTTCCGTTTAGCAGCAGTTATCTGACAGCAGGCAAATTAAGAATTGTCATTGGGAAGATTTTAGTAATCTCTGGTTAGAGGGAACGACCAAGATATTCAAACCATCCATCTCATTGTCATCTGGTTTCTGTGGATGGCCAGGAACAATGCCAAGTTTAATGGTATTGTTGCCTCTTCTACCAAAGTGGCCAAAAACTGCAAAGCCTATCTACACAAAATCATTCGTCACAAAGGCTTCACCAACCTGTTAAACATTGATTTACCTACTACCTCTACTCCTGCCCCCAAGGTCTTATTGGTAAGATGGCTTCCCCCCATTAGACCAACAATTAAAATTAACATCGATGGCAGCTTCTCAAATGAGAGAGCTGGTGTCGGGGGCATTTTTAGAAACCACCATGGTCACTGTCTTCTCTATTTCTATGCTCCTGTACTAGCTTTGGATGTTCTGGAAGCTAAATACATTGCAGTCCTTTATGCCCTGCAGCTTGCACAGTCTGTTCACTGGTCTAACCTCTGGATTGAAGTTGACTCTACTGCTCTTGTTCACAGCTTACATATGGAGTGTGGTTCTTCTTGGAGGCACAACTACTGGATCTACCAGATTCAACAGCTCTCATCCCCTCAGACTACCTTCTCTTCAATTTTTAGGGAAGGAAATAAAGTTGCCCACTGGCTGGCAAGTAAGGGTGCATCTTCTCAGCAGGTGAGGGTATCTACTACCCCCACATATGAGTTAAACTTGATCATTGCTGGGGACAAGCTGAGCCTCCCCCAACTTAGGATCGGTAAATTTTACTTCTCTTTAGCCCATCCCATGGACTCGATCTTCCCGGCCATTCTCGTCGGGACAGCTTATCGCATTGTTTTAGCCTCCTGCGATTCCCGGTGGAAGTCTTTTCACATCCAAAGCCGTCCATCTTCCATGTATTCGGTGTTTACCCTTTTGTATTTTCCCGTAGGGGCTTTATCGTATGTGGCCGAGAACCATAGGGGCCTTAGGTGGTTCTCCCTTCTCTCTTGTACTACCTTTCTATTATAACATGTAAGGAGCTAATGATGCTCTTTCTCTTTATATATATATATATATATATATATATAAGTTTATGCTCCAGATTTGCTCTATCCTTAGTATTGTCGATTTACGTAACTCATATCGACTTTGCCTTGGTTGGGAATGATGTATGGTTTGGGATTACTTTAATTCTTCTCTAGTACTCGCTGCATTTTTGATCCGTGATTTTCTTCCAACTCGGACTTGCTTAATTTTGGTGGGGAAGTCGGTTTATATGTGGGGGTTGCCGGTTTTTGTTCGGAGATTTTATGTGGGGCGATTCGGATGTGAAATCTACTTGAGATGTCTATCCTCACATATGAAGCTCGTTTCCTTGTTGTTTTGGGTTTGTTCTAGTATTTTTCTCGCAGTTTTCGAGGTCGTCTCACGAAGCTCGACACATTTTATCGAGTTCGATTTGGAGCAGTTCGAGCTACATTGGCTTTCATTTCTCGCATTTTGGTGTTTGAGGTTTATAGATCATTGGTTAAAGCACGCTGGGAACTCTTCGGACCATTCATTGCTACAAATGATACGAGTTGCTCGAACGATGTCTGAAAATTGGTTGATTTGGTTTGAGGATCACTACAAGGGGTTCATCTCCTTTTTAGGTGCTTTTGTCTTCGACTATATCCGCTTTGGCGTATTTTTCGCTTTCTAGGTTGCCTTGAGTTGTACTGTGTGAGGTGGAACCTCTACGAGTGTGTTTAATTGTATTTTTGGTTCCTTTCGGGATTCACCTCCCCTCCTTCTTTTGTACTAATTTTTCGATATTAACACGTAGGGAGCCACGAGTCGCTCTTTTTCCAATATATATATATATATATATATATATATATATATATATATATATATATATATATATATATATATATATATATATTATTTTTTATTTTAGATTTTTTAATTATAGTTTATTATTTTTAAATATACTTTAGTTATAAAAATATTTAATAGTCAAAAAATTATAAATAAATAAATAAATATAAATATGTATATATTTATAAATATATATATTAATATATATGTATATATATGTATAAATTTATATAATATTATTCTTTTATTTTAAATATTTTATGTATATTATATTATTTATAATTATAAGTTAATTATAAAAATATTTCATAGTTAAATAAATTATAAATAAAAAAAATAAATATATATAAAGAAATATATATTTATAATTTTATTTAATATTATTTTTTTATTTTAAATATTTTAAGTGTAGTATATTATCTATAAATTTAATTTAATTAAAAAAATACTTAATAATTAAATAAATTATAAATAAAATTATATTAATCAGTCTATATATATATATGTATATATATATATATATATATATATATATATTTATATAATATTATTTTTTTATTTTAAAAATTTTAAGTATAGTATATTACTTATAAATATAATATAATTATAAAAATATTTAATAATTAAATGAATTATAAATAAAAATATAGAAATAGGTATATGTAAATATATACTTATATATATATATATATTTATATATAAGTTTATTTTATATTATTTTTTTATTTTAAATATTTTAAGTATAATGTGTTATTTATAAATATAATTTAATTAAAAAATATTTAATAGTTAAATAAATTATAAATAAATAAATAAATATATGTATATATAAATATAAATATATATTTATATATTTATATACACATAAATATGTATATAAAAACCTTAATCATATAATTTTTTTAATTTAAATATTTTAATTACAGTATATTATTTTTAAATATAATTTAATTATCAAAATATTTAACATTTAAAAAAATTATAAATAAACAAATAAGTATATATATATATATATATATATATATATATATATATATATATTATTTTTTTATTTTAAATGTTTAAAGTATAGTATATTATTTATAAATATAATTTAATTATCAAAATATTTAATTAATAAATAAATTATAAATAAAAATATATCTATATAGGTATATATATATATATATATATATATATATCTATTTAATATTATTTTTAATTTTTAATATTTTATGTATGGTATATTATTTATAAATATAATTTAATTATAAAAATATTTAATAGTTAAATAAATTATAAATAAATAAATATAAATGTGTATATATAAATATACACACACACATATATATATATATATAAATTTATATTATAAAATTTCTTATTTTAAATATTATAGGTATAGTATATTATTTATAAATATTATTTAATTATAAAACTATTTAATAGTTAAATAAATTATAAAAAAATATATATAGGTATATATATATATATATATATATAATATATATATATTTCATAATATATTATATATATATATATATATATATATATATATATATATATTTCATTCAAGCAAAAGTCAACAAAGTTTACATACATCTAATATAGGGAATATCGATCAAATCCCAAAAAGTAAAAGCTTTAAAGGATCATCGAGTTTAACGGAAAAAATAATCCTTTGAGTCGCAGTAGCATGTTTGGCCAACCAGCTTAGCAAGTTGGTTACCTTCTCTAAAGATATGAGACCACTCGAGGGTGAGAGAGCCAAATGTAGAGAGCAATGTTCGTAAGGGTATACCAAATTCCATGGAGGAGGGGATAATCCTTGTATTATATTAACAAGTCGCTGAGAGTCGATTCAATCCGGACAAATTGGTAGTTCAAAGCTTTAGCAGTAATCGGGGCCCAATAAGCGGCTTGGAGTTCGCAGTGGAGAGCCGACAGGTGAGATGATAGGTACTTGGAAATACCATAGTAACTTACCTCCAAAATTTCTACAACCGCCCTGATTCCAAGCAGCGAGTTAATGAAACTCCCATCTATATTGATTTTTATCCATGGTGGAGGTGGAAGGGACCACTTCAGCAATGTAGGTTTTCTTTTATTAGTGGGCTTCAACAGTGGCTTCTTACTCAGAAAATTGCAGCAGTTAGCCACCATATGATTAATATTGCAAGTTCCGTTGTCAAACTTCACTTGATTCCTATGCATCCAAACAAACCAAGCAGATAACTAAAGGTAAATGAAACCATTTTTCATTTTTCCAAATCCTCCCAGCAAGCCTCCCAATTGAGCAAATTGTAATTAAGGTGATTAAGATGGAATTGTTGTAAAACAGTAATCCACACCTGTTTAGTGACAGTGCAATGGAGAAAGATTTTTTATGTGTGTGTATTATTTATATGTGTGTGTGTGTGTGTATACAAATTTATTTAATATTATTTTTTTTGTTTTAAATATTTTAAGTATAGTATATTATTTATAAATATAATTTAATCTTAAAAATATTTAATAATTATATAAATTGTAAATCAAAATATATAGGTATATATTAATATAAATTTATTTATATATATTGGAATTATATTAATTATATATATATATATATATATATATATATATATATACATAAATTTACATATATATAAAATAATATTTTTTTTAATTTAAATATTTTAAGTATAGTATATTATTCATAAATATAATTTGATCATAAAAAGTATTTAATAATTAAATAAAATGTAAATAAGTATATATAGGTATATATATATATATATATATATATTTATTATTCTTATTTTTATTTTAATTATTTTAAGTAAAATATATTATTTATAAATATAATTTAATTATAAAAATATTTAATAGTTAAATAAATTATAAATAAATAAATATATATGTGTATATATTAATACATATATATATATATATAATTATTTTTTTATTTTAAATATTTTAAGTATATTAAATTTTTTATTAATAAAATATCTGGAAAATTTGTTTAATCGTTTTCTTTGGGAGGATGGATGTGCCAAGAGGCACTGGCGCTCATGGAGGAAGCTCTGTAAGCCTAAATTCTCTGGGGGCCTTGGCTTTAAAGCCCTACCTCATATTGTGAAAATAAACATGTCTAAGCTTTGGTATAAATTTAGGCTTGGTGAATCCTTATGGGCTGATTATATGCATTCTAAATATTGCAATACATCTCATCCATCTTTGGTCACTTGGAAAGCTGGGGACTCTAGGATTTAGAAAGCTATTGTAAATGCTCGGGCTTACACTGGTCAATTTTTATTTTGGGAGCTGGGCGATGGCAAAGTATCCTTTTAGCATGATTGCTAGGGTTTACCACAAATTACTCCATTACCCCAATTCCCTCCTGATGAAAATTAACTTGTATCTTATTGCTGGTTTAATGGTCAGTAGGATTTAATTAAGCTGAGGGCTTTAGTTGGTAATGATGCTACTTTGCTCATCAATCAAATTCCTTTACAGGCAACTCAAAAAGATAGTCCCATATGGAAGAAGGCAAATCATGTTTCTACTAGCAAACATTTATATAAATCTATCATCAATTTTTCCAATTGGAATTGGGGCTCCCACAACTGGAATTCTCTTTTCACCCCTTCAATGTTTTTTTTTTAACTGGTAGTTTTTCTCTTATTTACTTCCTCTAGATGACATTTTAAAATTGAAGGGCTTAAGATTGGCATCTATATGCCTTTTTTGTAAAAGGGCTGAGGAGTCCTGCTCCCATATTTTTTTTAATTGCACCTATACTAGAGACATATGGAATAGATTGGGTAATGCACTTAACATTGCATGGCCAGGAAGCTGCTCTATTTCTAATTACTTCAACACTTGGCAAGATTTTTCATAAGATGAGAAACATATGCTGAGCTTTCCTTGGTGATCATTTAGTTTGTGTGGAATGCTAGAAACAGTTTTAAACACTCTGATGTTCCCCCCACCTCTAGCATAACTTTTTCACATATTATGGCTTATTACCACCGTGCTAAAAAACTTTCATCCTGCACTCCTCATTCTTCATGTCGGCCTGTCCTTGTTAGATGGATGCTCCCTGTGTAAGGGTGGATCAAGGCTAATATTGATAGATGTTGGACTGAATATTTTCTGGAGTTGGAGGCCTATTCAGAGACCACAAAGGAAATATGTTGTG
>JAKZJZ010000829.1:0-36761 GCA_022702705.1 Papilionanthe hookeriana x Papilionanthe teres
CCAAAATACCCCTCTTGACCCAAAAATTCAAAAAATTCAGAAAATTCCCAGAAAATTTCAGAAAATCCCAAATATTCCCAATTTCATTTTGTTCAACTACACCATGGGCCAATTTTGTCAATTTACCCTACTTTTGTCAAAACCCCAATTTGACTCCAATTTAACCCAAAGTGAACCCAATGTCAAACCAAACCTATTCAATTGACCCAAATTCTGGTCCAACTCAATTCTAAACTTCAATTCAACATTCCCAACACCAATCTAGACCAAATCCAAGTCCAATTTGATTGACATTTGGATCCAATTTCACTTTTGGCCTTAAAGCCCAATTTGGACCCATGACCCAAACCTAACCCAAACTCACCCAATTCAACTCCAATTAACCTCAAATCTTTTCTAAATCTTCCTTAGCATCCCCACAAGCATAACAATAACATGATTTGCCCAAAATTTGGACCCGAACCCCACTCAAATTCAACCCAAAGCTAAAAGGCCCAATTTTGACCTAAACCCAAACCTAACCCAAATGGGCCCAAACCCCAAAATCAAAGCCCAACCAAAGTCAAAACCTCTTTGAAACACTCCTATAGACATTTCTTAACATTAATTTTACATCAATTTCAACCCTAGCCCAACATTGGCCCAACTTGGCCCACTTGGACTCTATATTGGCCCATTCACCAAAAGAGCCCAAATTCAACCCAATTCAAACCCAAATCACTCCCAATTTGCTTCAAGTCACTCATGATACATCCATGAGCTAAACCCAACAATTATTTGGCCCAACCTCTTTACAAAACTTCATCCCAAAATCCATTTTAAAATTCAAAAGCCCACTTTCCTAAACCATTTTAAAAGCACATCATTCACCACATCCAAAGGCCAAAATTGGTCCCAAAGCCCACATGATATTTCTCTACATCATCCATTCAATTAAAATCATCCCTAAGTCCTAAATTCATCATCAAATCATTCCAAATCAAGTCTCATACAAATTTCCATCAAATTACCAAAAATTCCTAAAATCCATTTTTATGAAATTGACCCAACCTTTTCCCAAGCCAAATGGAGCCATGAAGCCTTGCACAAGCCATAAGCAAGCCGTGGCAGCCACTTTACACATCACCATGTCATTTTTGGCAAAAGGAGGAAGTCCTTTAATGATTCCCTTAAGGGTGATTTAGCCACTTTCATGACTCCACTAAACCATGCTTAAACTTAATTGTACTTGGATGGTGACCCTTCCCCACTAATTAAGCCGGCCTAAACCACTTTATCTTCACCCAAACTAGCCATGGGAAGGTGCACCTAGCCCAATCCAAGCATTTGACCAATTTGAGCCAAAATATACCCTTACCCCATTCTACTTTGATTCAAACACTTTACACATGTCCAAGCCCGATTGCCTTCACCAACTTGAGCCACGGATCTCCCGACCCCGAGAGTGACCAATGCTCGCCGGCCCGACCACCGAGTCGCGGAAAACACCATGGCCGAGAGCTCACATGTGAGCCCAATTTGGAATTCTCACTCGCCGAGCTGCCCCAGTCCCAGTGGCCATTGGAGCTGTTCTTCTCTTGCCAGAAAGCAGCTGATCCCAAGCCCTAACTCTCCCTGGGAGGCCCTCCACCCTCTCCTATTTAAACACCACCCCTCTCGGCCATGAGAGGTGTCTTTGAAACAAAACCTTAAGGAAACTGCGCAAAATTGTTCCGAGACTCCTCCCCATACACGAGCACTTGATCCCCACCGAGATCCCCTGTCATTTCTTCTCTGCGAGCTCGATTTCGAGTTGAAATCTGAGCCCAAAACCGGGACACTTCTCCACGGTGAGCCAATCCCCCAGAATTGATTGGTTCTACACCTTCACCGGACCAAGGGAAGGTGTCCACTAGCAAAGCCCCATCTCCGCGCCACCCGGTGCTCCGGCCTCCAAGCTTTGTGATCGGGCTTGGTTGAAATCCCACTGAGACAATTCACCGAGACCGGGAGACTTCATCGCGGAGCTTCTTTGGGATCCAATCTAAGGTGCAACAACCCTCGGATCGAAGCCACACTTCTGCGAGCAAAGGTATGAGCTAATTCTTCATCCCGAGCTTCGGAGATTCTCCATTTCAAATGCTTTAATTTCAATGCATGATCATCGTATTGATGTGTTCGTCTCTTCAAGACGAATCCATAGAGCATAAAAACATGAAAATCCATTGAGTATCGAGTGAGATATTAGGGATTTAGTGTGGACGGCTCTCGGGTGAGAACACTTGGGGACGATGAACGGATGCCGTCCATTCAATACACGCACGGACGGATGGCCAGGATCGCGTCGGACCAGGAGACAGTACGAGAACCGCGGGGCCCGGAACGCTGAGTCAGATGGCGGCGTCGAATGGGAGCGCGACGCGTGTGCGTTCGGAGCTGCCGAGGTTGACGCGGCGCCGCGTGGATAAATAGAAAATTAGGGATTTTTCTGATTTATTTAATTCACTAAACTTCAAATATTCATAACTTTGTGTAGAAAAATCAGAAAAATAAAATAAAAATACCCTCTTGCTCAGTGAACAGAGGAGAATAATTTGGAAAAGAAATTATTTAATTTTATCAAATATTTTATTTTTAATAATTTATTTACTCTCTGCATATTTTTAATTCTTCATGCATGTATACAATTCACCATGGCATGAGACCATAGGGCTTTTGAAGCCTCTGAATTTGGAAACATTCCCTGAATTTTCCAAAGTCAGAGGCCATCCCTATGAAAAGTTATTGATTTTTCAAATTCATGTTACTTGTTGACCTCATTTTTGATGAGGTCTTCCTTTTCTTCTTTTAGTGCTTAGGATCTAGCCTTAGGCCTTTCCTTTGACTATCTTAGAGGACTAGAATTGGGACCCGCCTTTTAGAAATTCAAACCACTTCTAAACTCCCTGCAAACTCCACAAACTTGACTATAGACCCCTAATCACCTAGAGGGTTGAAATCGAATATGGAAGTTTAAAGGATGAGTTCTCATGGGACTCTTTCGGCCTTAGGGCGCCACAGGTGGCACAGTGCAGTGAAGAGGCTGACTTACACACACATTACACTTATACACTACACTTACACACTACATTTCCACACACTTCCTAAACCACACCCATACCCGACTTGACCTCCCGACTCATGTAGGTGATTCACATGGATGGTCCTTAACCCCTAAGCCCTTGGCAGAGGGTTAGGAACAACATAGTGAATGCCTCAAATGAGTCCTTTCATGCTTCATATGGGCTTGAAATGGCTTCATGGCTCAACTAAAATGATTTCACCCCACCCAAATTCACCCAATCTTCAATTTCCCAAATTTTCGATTTTGACCTCGGGACCCTACACCTACTTAACCTACCAAACCCTTGAATTACCCAATTTTTGCAAAATCTCCAAATTACCTAAAATTTTCCAAAATCAATCCCAAACACCTCCACATCACTCAAATTGATCATCCATACCCAAAAATACCAAAAATTCCAAAAATACCCCCAATACCCTCCGAATACCCAAAATACCCTTCTTGGCCTAAAAATCCAAAAATTCAGAAAATTCCCAGAAAATTCCAGAAAATCCCAAATATTCCCAATTTCATTTTGTCCAACTACACCATGGTCCAATTTTGTCAATTTACCCTACTTTTGTCAAAACCCCCAAATTGACCCATTTTAACCCAAAAGTGGACCCGATGTCAAACCAAACCTACCCAATTGACCCCAATTTTGGTCCAATTCAATTCTAAAGTTCAATTCAACATTCCCGATACCAATTTAGACCAAATCCAAGTCAATTTGATTGACATTTGGATCCAATTTCACTTTGGGCCTTAAAGCCCAAATTTGGACCCATGACCCAGAACTTAGCCCAAACTAACCCAATTCAACTCCAATTAACCCCAAATCTTTTCTAAACCTTCCTTAACATCCTCATAAACAAAACACTAACATGATTTGCCCAAGATTTTGACCCAAACCCCACTCAAATTCAACCCGAAATCAAAAAGCCCGATTTTGACCTAAACCCAAATCTAACCCAAATAGGCCCAAACCTCAAAATTAAAAACCCAACCAAAGCCAAAACCTCTTTGAAACACTCCCATAAACATTTCTTAATATTTATTTTACATCAATTTCAACCCTAGCCCAACATTGGCCCAAGTTAGCCCAATTTGACCTACATTGGCCCATTTGCCAAATAAACCCAGAATTCAACCCAATTCAAACCCAAACCACCTTAAATCTATTTCAAATTATTCATGAAACATCCCTAAACCAAAACCAACAACTATTTGGCCCAAACTTCTACAAAAATTCCCATCCATGAACACATCCTTAAACTTAAAAGCCCACTTCCCTTAAACCTTCTTAAAAGCCCATTTCCTTCGAAATTCAAAAGCCCAAATCTACCCTAAAGCCCACATGACATCTCCATTTGTCATCCATTTAATTAAATCCATTACCTAAGTCCTAAAGTCACCATCAAATTATTCCAAATCAAGTTTCATACAAATTTCCATCAAAACATCCAAAATTCTTAAAACCACTTTTCATGAAACAAATCAACCTTTTCCCAGAACCGAATGGAGCCATGGAGCCATGCACAAGCCATATGCAAGCCATGAGAGCCTCTTTACATGTCACCATGCCATTTTGGGCAAAAGGAGGAGGCTCTTTCCTTAATTCCTAAAGGTGATTAACCACTTCCATGTTTCCGGCTAAACCATGCTTAAGCTTTAATTGTGCTTGGATGGTGACTTGACCTCTGCTGATTATGCTTGAGCCAAATCACTTTTCCCTCAGCCAAAACCGGGCCTTGGGTGGTGCACCTAGCCCAAATGGGTGGGTTGACCCATTTAGGTCCAAATCTAGCCATGCCCCATTCCACTTTGGATCAAAGCCTTTACACATGTCCATGGCCGATTGATTGCACAAACCTCGAACCACCGACCCACTGACCTTGAGGGTGACCCATGCACGGCCGGCCGGCCACCGGGCAGCCGCGGAAAACACCATGGCCGAGAGCTCACATGTGAGCCGACATTGAAATTCTCACTTCTTAGCTGCCACATCCCTAGTGGTCACCATGGTGATCTTCTCCTCGCAGGAGCAGTGATCCCAAGCCCTAACTCTCCACGGGAGGCCCCCCGGCCCGCTCTGTTCAAACTCCACCCTCTCGGCCATGAGGGGAGCCAAGCACAAACCTTGCCGAAACTGCGCAAAATTGTTCCAAACCCTTCACCATCCTTAGAGCGGTTGATCCCAGGTGTCGATTTGCCCTAATCCCCACCAACGAGCCCGATTTCTCGGCGAAATTCCACCCAAAACCGGGACACTTTGCCACGGTGAGCCAATCCTCAGGTTGGTCGGTCCTACACCTTCACTGGACCAAGAGGAGAAGTTTCCCATTGAAAGCCCCATCTCGAGGCCACCCGGTTGCTCCGGCCTCCGAAGCTTTGTGATCGGGCTGTGGTCACTTTCATAGCTAGAGCGATTCACCGGACCGGGAGACTTCATGCGGAGCTTGCTTGGAACCCGATCGAAGGTGCAACAACTCTCGGATTGAAGCCACACTTCTCTGCAGCTAAGGTATGAGTTAACTATTCATCCAGGAGCTTCGGAGATTCTCCATTTCAAATGCCTTAGTTTCGATGCATGTTAGCCAGTATAGATGTGTTCGTCTCTTGAAGACGAATCCATAGAGCATAAGAACATGAAAATCCATTGAGAATCGAGTGAGATCTTAGGGATTTAGTGTGGACGGCTCTCGGGTGAGAACACTTGGGGACGATGAACGGATGCCGTCCATTCGATACACGCGCGCACGGACGGCCGGGATTGCGTCGGACCGGGAGACGGTACGAGAACCGCGGGGCCGGGCTGCGACTCGGGTGGCGGCGTCGAATGGGAGCGCGACGCGTGTGCGTTCGGAGCTGCCGAGGGTTGACGCGGCGCCGCGTGGATAAATAGAAAATTAGGGTATTTTTCTATTTATTTAATTCCTAAACTTCAAAATTCATATCTCTGTGTAGAAAAATCACAAAAATAAAATAAAAATACCCTCTTGCTCGGTGAACGAGAGGAGAATAATGTGGAAAAGAAATCATTTAATTTAATTAAGTATTTTATTTTTTATAATTTATTTACTCTCTGCATACATTTGATTCTCCATGCATGTATACAATTCACCATGGCATGAGACCATAGGGCTTTTGAAGCCTGCGAACTTGGGAACATTCACTGAATTTTCCAAGGTCGGAGGCCATCTCTGATGAAAAGTTATTTATTTTTCAAATGCATGTTGCTTGTTTTGAGTATTTTAATTCCAAAAATTAGCATGTTGTGAAATAAATTCTAGAAATATTTGGTGATGTTCCTTATGACCAGAAGAACTACAGGAAAAATAGGACTTGAGTTAATTCACTCGGATTAACCCTAATTGGCTTAAACACCTAAAATAGGTCTTTAATTAATTAGAGTTAACCGAGGCATCAAATTGACTTGAAATCAATTCTCCACTGACCTTTAGGATCAGAGGAATCCACCATAAAAATTTGAAGTCAATTGGACTTGGTTAGCCCCACTAATTGGGTTGATTAAGTCGCTTAGCCATTTTGAACTTTAAAAATTCATAACTTTTAAAATATTTTTTAAAATTCACCAAATTGGTTTTGGAGCCTCTCTGATATCAGGGGAATCCAAGAAAATTAAAATTTCAATTTTCTAAAAAAGTTGATTTTTAATAATATTTTAATATTTTTAATAATTAAAAAATAATAAAAATCACAAAAATAATAAAATTCACCAAAATGTCACATTTTGAATTTTAATCACTTAGGAACAAATCCCACATTTTTCCTAAGTCTATTTAGTGAGATATTAAATTTTAAAGCCCTAGGGTAATTTTAAAATTAAAAAAATGTATTTTCTAACATTTTTACTAAAATAATTACAATAAATCATAGAAAAATCAGAAAATTGCAAAATTTGCTTCTCTGGTTTCCTTGATATCAGAGAGATTTTTGAAAAATATAAAATCCATTTTTCAACATTTATCTTATTTTTAAATTAATTAACACTCCAAAACTCAAAATAATTATAATAAAAATAATATAATTCAAAAAATCACCAAAATTGGTCCAAGTGCTTCTCTGGTCATTAGGAATGTCCCCTAATTTTCTTAAGGACAGAAACTTTCCCTTGGTCATGTTATCAAATTTTCCTTGAAAATCTCTATTTTCTACCAAAAATAATTATATAAATAAATTAAATACAGAAAAATCACATTTTCTCCTCTCATGTCTTTATTGACATATGAGTAAAGTCACATAAAAATTTCAAGTTCATTTGAGTTCAATTTAGTGAGTTATGAAATTATTAAGCTTAAAGGGTAAAATGGTAATTAAAATCTTTAATCCTTAATTAAAACTTTAGGTTTAATAAAAAATCAACAAGTAAAATATTTGATCCTAATCTGATTTGGATGATTGAAATTTAAATAATTAAAGGGTAGAAACCCATTAAATAATTTTAAAATGATTAAACTTTAATTAAATAATAGATTAAATTTGGAAGAATAATAAAATTGGAATTATTAAAATAAGGGATCTTTATTAGGAAGAGATTTATTCTTTAATTTAAAAATCCCTAAATTAATTATATCAACTAATACTCAATTTTTAATTAAAATGATAACTCAAATTTAAAATATTAAAAGACTTAATTTCGAAAATTAAAAATAAAATAAATTAAAGATAAATTAAAGTAAATTAAAGATAAATTAAATTAAGATTAAATTTAAATTAAATTAAATTAAAATTAAATTAAAAATTAAATTAAATTAAATTAAATTAAACTAAATTAAAATTAAATTAAATTAAAAATTAAATTAAATTAAATCAAACAATTAAATTAAATTAAATTAAAATTAAATTAAATTAAATTAAACAATTAAATTAAATTAAATTAAATAATTAAAATTAAATTAAATTAAATTAAATAATTAAATTAAAGTTAAATCGAATCAAATTAATTAAACACCAAGTCAAATTAAATTGAACTATGTTAAACTAAATTAAAACTCGATTAAATTAAGTTAAATTAAATATAACATCACTTAAGGCATAAAAGAAATTAAATATAAAACAACTTGAACAACTATTCAAATTTAAACTCTTTAACTTAAACAAATCATTTGAATACTAATTTACCCTTGAAAGCTTTGATTATTATAACTCACAAATGAAACATTAAATGGAGTGTTACTTCACTCATAGGATATTCGAATGTCTACAGATTCTGTGACAAGTTAACGAAGACTTGAAAACCTCGGACGATCGATTCATTTATATAATTAAATTCATTTGGACTTAAAACAATCCTAGAAATATTGAAAAGATGTTTAAGATTCTTCTTAAGCACTTCCTCGATATGATAGGATATTTATAGAACAGATTGAATTTGATTATTCTTTGATGAAGAAAATCGTCCTTAAACAAACACAAAGAACACAGACGTCATAGGAAATGACTAGTTATAGGATTAGGAATTTGGTAGAAAACCATAACCTTTCCCTTAGCTTTACTAGGAACTTGCTTAAATATTCTAATTGTGTTTTAAGTGCAGCTTGGGATGACGGGAAGACCCTCGAGGTACGCTTTTATTTTATTGCGATTTACTTTCTTGCAATTTACTTTATTGCGAATGCACTTTACTTTTCTTGCATGATAAAACAAGCTTGTTGCATGAAAACCCGCACCTTTAGGATAGTCACTAAAGCTGAAACCAAACTAAGTTAAAAGTCATTGCAAGATAAAATTCACGCCATGACATTTCAAAATATAAAACAACTCAAAATTTAATCACAAACGGAACACAAAACTACAATTACAACTAAATTAAAACGTCTCGTTGGATGATCGGGAATACCTCGGATGATGTAACCTACGTGTTGCTAACGGGATTTCCACGGTCTAAATGAAAGTGTGGAACTCATTCGGTTGAGTTTAGCAAATTCATACGGGCTAAGTGAATCCGATAAAAATAATGATGCGGAAGGATGGAGCCGTGGGATCTTAATCAGGTGTCGTTATAATCAACTTTAAGATTTGTTTTAAATAAAACATAAAAAACACTTGGAAATTAAGATTTTCTCTAAACAAAAACACTTTTCTCAACTCCTGATTTATGATTTCTAAAACTAAACCTCTGCTAACAACAAGGAGCTTGGAGCATGGTGGGCGGCACGACCATCGTCATCGAGCAAAACACTGAGTCTACTTCGACAAAACTTTTCTAGAATTAAATAACCAAAGCCATAGGACTTCGAGGTAGCTTGCCTAGTGCAACATAAATCCTCGACTCTTCGTTAGGCATTTGCATTGCAAATTAAGCCCTAACCGGTCTTAGGATTCCGAGGTAGTCGTCCGATACGACAATAAACCCTCACATCTTCTAGAAGTTTATTTGTTTGATTTTATCATACAAATATAAGCCCTAATTAATTAAAATTGGCGAGATTGAAATATTAAATAAACATTAGGATTTTCCTAAATTCAAGCCGAACAATAGGATAGTCGGGAAATTACCGAAGTTCACTTCGAATCAGTGATTTCTCCTACCTTTCTTCCTTTGGATTCACAAAACAAAATGTTCCAAATTTGATCCATTCCTTATTGAAATTCCAAAATTCAATCTTTGAAAACCTTAAACTTTGAAATTCTTGAGAGCAGAATCATTGATTATTATCGAGAGTTTTCTTAGGTGATTCCCGTCACTTAAGATGTAATTAACTATAGGGGCTTGCCCTTATAGGGAATTTTAAAGAACCCGGAGTAATATAAACCACTGTTTAATGTTTTCATATTAAGCGGGGAAACTTGTCGGCTTATAAAATTGGTTCGCGGACCAAACGGATGTCACTAATCTTCTAGTTTATTTAATCGAAGCCCCACCATCGAGCGGTGTGTCTATCCTTAGGGATAGGTACACGGTTTGTGGTGCGGTGCTCGTTTATATAAACTATTTGGGATGTGAGATCGGTTTAATCTCATATCTTAAAACCTTCAAATTTAAAATTATTTTCGAAATCAAATATTACTTTTCAAATTATTTATTTTAATTAAATTAAAAATTCGCCGACAGATTTCTGTTAGGCGACCCCTCTTCAAAATAAAACACGACCTAAAAATAAGCCGCACAGGATTTCTGGCGACTCCGCTGGGGAATATTCCTCTCTCCATTATAATCAAATAATTCTGCTTTCAAAAATCGGTAGTATATCCATGTCCCTAATGGATCGAACTACCCTTCTTTCCGTTGGAATACTATGTTCATTTCTATCTTGAACAAGTATAGCCAACATTCTCTCGGATTTAGGAGCACTTTGTTTAGACACCCCTAAACAGAGAGGTTCCGAGATCCTTTTACCTCATTTCGAGGTGGGGTGGACCCCGATAGGTGTTAGTTTAGGAGTGATCCTTCGAGTCGGGAAGTCTTGCTTAAGACTTTCTTTTCCTTTCTGAATCGGATTCCTTACCTTCT
The DNA here is from genome assembly GCA_022702705.1 of Papilionanthe hookeriana x Papilionanthe teres. Lineage (NCBI taxonomy): Eukaryota > Viridiplantae > Streptophyta > Magnoliopsida > Asparagales > Orchidaceae > Papilionanthe > Papilionanthe hookeriana x Papilionanthe teres. The sequence continues at coordinate 10,560 of JAKZJZ010000829.1, forward strand.
CTACACCTTTGAACGTTCCGTTCTAAATAAACAAACCCTCTAATAAATGATTCTTTTAACAAATGATTCTTTTTATAAATACATGAACAAAGAATGAGTTCGGACTCTTTTAGTTCCTTTCTTTTCGTCTGAAGAAAAGAAGCATAACTTGGGACCGACAACCGGAATCTACCTTGCGAAATGGAAGCCCCGGCCGATTTTCTCCTTCACCAACGGACTGGACTTCGGCTGTCGCATAAGGATGAGTCGCCCGACGATGGGGTCATCCGATTTGGACGAGGATTTGAAAATACGAACGTCAGGGTCACCGACGTCTCCTCTTTGCAGCGACAAACAAGGTATACGAAGCCGAAGAACCACTGCGGGAGTTCAACCTTAGGTCGACCCAAGAGTTTCCTCCCCTGCAAAGGGTCCCGACTAGGAGAAGTCTTGCTTGTCCGCGGGAGGAGCCATTCTCACTACCCCCAGCTGGTCTAGTTGTTTCGCACCTACCCCGACACGCCAAATCAAAGGGGAAAGGAATCCGGAACTATGATAAGCACTGTTACCGGTGGAGGGTACGGATCTTCTGTAAGACCTTGTCTTCGAAATCGGGTCCGGTTCGAAGATTCCGTCGGCAACGAAGACCAAAGAAGAAATAGAAATAGAAGGATCGCCGGGGAAGCCGGAGGCTGGCGAGGTTGCCTTCTGGAGGAAATTCCGGAGTTGCCGGAATATACACCGTTACCGAATATACACCCTGCCTGCGACTACATACCACTTTTGGGAGGAAGCGGGTTCCATCCCTCTCCGCCGCGAGAGGATGAAGAGAATGTTCGAAAGATTCGTTGCCACATTACCACGACCCGCATACTTACAACGATAGCCGCGAGAAAGAACTAGAACTACGCCGTTTGCTCGCATTGCAAACTTTGGTAGAAAAGCTAGCAAAGAAGGAAAATTGCCCGGTGTCGGAAATTCTACGAAGGATAGGGCGGGTGCAGTCGAATCCCGTCTTGGGTCCCGAGTAGAACCCGCCGTCATGATAGAAAAGCCAAGCAAGAGAATGAAGGCTAGCCCGCCTGTCGTAGTATCGGGGTTACGGATTAGGGAGGATACCACCTTCCGGCATTTGGCCGATAGACCATCCGGTCATAGACCTTCTGCCGCTAGAAGGATGGTGTGGCGTCCCACTACGGGGCGATTGAGGCCGAAACAGACGGCCGAGAAAGAAAGTCTCGCCGGGGAGGCTGGAATGCGAAGAAAGTGCTACTTGCGATGAAGGGGACTCGTGAAAAAAGGACCGGCAACCATCGCATGACAACCACAAAGATACACGAAAGCTCGGCTGAAGATGCCATGGAAAAGTTGAGAACCGACATCCGACGGTTGGCGAAAGAAGAGAAGAAAAGTTCGGAGATGAGATCGACTCATCGGAATTCATGGACAATGAATATGCGAGAAATCAACATGGTTGAGACACGAGCTTCATCATCTTCTCAAGGTGCTCCTGCCGGCGCGCGAAGAGAGGAGCCGGAAGCGATGAAGAGACGGCTTCGGGAAAAGGACGACACGATCGCTCGAATGGCGAAGAGGATGGAAGAGATGGCCATGGCTCTAGCCACTCTCCAAAGTCAAGTACAACCACATGAGAGACACCCCCGAAGTCATTCACATCGTAGACGGAGGAAAGGAGATTACATCCGTCAATGGGGATGACCGAGTCGAAAAAGGATACAACACGAAGTATGATCCCCGAAAAGGATATCAAGAACTTGGTAGAACGGCCAGTGCGAGAAGCCCTAGCACAATCGAAGAACGGGACATCTATTCGGACGGGTAGACCTTGCCCGGAAGAATTCGACGCCATCCGATACCCGAAGGGCTTCGTACCACCTCTGTTTAAGACCTTCGACGGAACCGGGAACCCCAGACGGCATGTTGCACACTTTCGTGCCGGTTGTTGCAATGCGGCGGGAGCGATGCGCTACTCTTCCGACAGTTTGTTAGCGATCTGTCGAGGATCGCCTTCGACCGGTATGCGGAGTTACCAACGGATGCGGCAAAGACATTCTCGGAGCTAGAGAGCCTCTTCATTAAGCGATTTGCGGAGCTCGGCACCACATCAGCTATAGGTGATTTAGTGGTAGAGAAACAAAGGCCGAATGAAACTCTAGTGGATTACATACTTCGATGGAGAAATTTAAGTATGAAGTGTGAACCACAACTGCAAGAACAACATGCGAGTCGGCATCTTGCTTAAAAGCATTCACGGCCCGATAGCACTTCTCCTCGAGGATTCACTATTAAGACTTTTGAGAAGTTGTTAAGCAAGGCCGGAAGCTTGCAAGAAGAGGCGAAGCAATTAAGTTTTGCCGACAAGACGGACAAGCGAGAAGCCGGTGAAGACTTTCGAAAAGAAATGCGGGGTCGTTGCGACGGTTGACAAAGGCAAACAACCGATGCAAATACCACGAGCAACGGCCGCGACAACCACGACAAAATTACCGGCAACCCCGGTCCGGCTATCGGTCGTCTCCGCGGTATGAACAACCGTCTCGTCCGCAACGTACATTGAGGGAGCTTCGAGCGGAGAATATCCGTTCAAAAATGAAGCGATGACCAAAGATGTTCCGTAGCTTAATGAAAACTCCGGATTTCCGAGCTGCAGAGCCCAAAAGACCGAGAGGAAGTCAACAAGAAAGGTGATCCCGACTTTTGCCCCTACCATCGGATGCTTGGGCACAAGATGAAAAGCCGCATTACCTTCAAAGGTTGGCTCGACGACAACCTTCGGAAAGGAAATATAACGATCCCGAAGGAGTACATGAAGGAACCCCGGAAAGGAGGTTCCGTCGATGTTATCTCAGCCGATCCCGTCATTCGATAGATCCCTATGCAGCCGACGATGGATGGACTACCGCACTGGACGAGATCTTCGAAGAAGATTTTAGACAACATCCGAACCGCTTCGGTGCGAGCTTCAATTCGAGTTCGAGACACGTTGAGCCGGTACTATCACTTGCGATAGAAGAGCCACCTCGACGGGAGAAAATCGAAGAGAAGAAGAAAATTGACGAAGAAGAGGGGACCGAGATTCCTAAGGCTAGGCTAAGGTGCGCTTATCCTAGGATAGTTGTTTCCGATTCGGGGAGAAATCCTCGAACCTCTGATTTTGTATGATTATCTGCTCACTTCGGTGGGATCATATAATGATAAGGGTGATGGCGTTGGCTACGTTTTGATTGTTTCTAACGATTACGTAACTAGCGACAATCCGGGCGTCGATTTCGATACCAACAACAATTCTCGAATCATACATGATCTCGACGATCAAAATGACGAAGAAGGCATCCATCGAGGAGGCTACGAGAGTTCAACGAAGCAACGGATCTATACGTGAGTTTCGAGGAGCTCCGGTTACGATAGAGTTAGAGCCTTCGGATTTGGAAGATAATCCGGAAGAGCCGGTCATTCCGATTCGGGAGGAGACACCGACAAACTCGATGCTTGGATTCGGAAGAAATTACGGAAGTCAACTTGAGAAGTGGAAGAGTTCTACCTCCGAGAATGGGTCCAAAAGACAAAGGAAAGCGGTGGTTGTTCAAGAAGAACCAACCCGGCGGAAGACATACCCATTCGAGAAGAAGCGAGACACGGGAGAACAAAGTGGACTACAACGTGCTAGCCCATCTTAGGAAACTACGACAAGCCGAGCATCTACGATGCTCTCATCTTATCAAAGGAGATGAGAGAAGCTCGATCAAGGCCTTACTTGATCCGGAAATTTGCTTAGCTCGAATGGCCGGAGATTCCTTAGATGAGGTTTGCTCGTTAAAGGAACGGCGAGGTGTTACCTTCACGGACAATGACCTACTACTTGGGACGTGAGATCACGACCGACCAGTTGTACATTTCGATTACTAATTGAGAAGTTTACGCTCTCAAGAGTATTGGTGGATCCGGGAGCATCAATCAATATAATGAGTCTTCGAACACTAGCATACTTGGAAATTGATGCTCGTGAGCTCGAGGCCGACAAAATGTTATTAAGAGGATTCGACGAGAAAGGAGAAAGAGCCCTCGGGTCGATAACGCTATCGATGAAGACCGGTGATTTAGCAAAGACAACCGCAAAATTTCATATAATCGATTCGAAACGTCGTTCAACGCTCTCTTGGGCCGACCATGGATACATGAAAACGGGATGGTACCATCATCTCCGCATCGGTGCATCAAATATTACGATGGAGGGGAACGGTGCATCGAAAGGAGACTTACAACCATTCTCCGTACATGAAATTGGAATCCATGAAGATGCGACTTATTATGCACCGCCAAAGAAAACAATCTTCTCCGAGAGATACCGTAACAAATAAAGCAAAGAAAGTTCGGGACAATGAAGAACACCGAAGTTCTAGTCCAACGATCACTCACCACCCCCTTCAGGCGAGATGGTGAAGGTTTCTCCACAACTCGCATCCGAGGTCGAGGCGGGGACGAGGCCGTGGTAGAGACACTAGGACAATTGGACGAGAAGAAACCAGCCATCAATGTTGATTGGGAAGATAGTTCGAAGAGGAAAAAGAAATCGAAGCAAGACGGCAACGATAAGTCGAAAGAAGCCGCAATACAAGATCTCCCTCGAAGATGAAAAGAACGAAGAATACAAATCGATGTACGAGAAGATTAACCACTACGTACATACTATGACCCTAACTCCGATCCATCCTAATAAGATCGAGGGTATGGAGGTCGAAGAGGTACGTAGTGACGGTGCAAAGCCGATCAAATTCTACCGTGGTGCTTCTTCCTCCAAAGCTGAAAATAATGTACAATTCGAAGATGTCACTTCATCGGAATTAATGGAATTACCTTTTGAGTGGTACTCTCCCTGTGTTCAAAATTTAATTCAACGTGGTTTCTTACCTCGACAATGGACAAAAGGCCGATCACAACATTTTGAAAAGTTATGGAATAACTCCGTCGTCCTCCCGATTCGAAGTATGGACTCGGATTCGGCACGGTAGGGTCGGTTGACGATGCGAATTTTGCTTGGTTGTCACTTGCAAGTCCAATGAAAATTGCATGGAAACTACCGACGAACTCGAAGATTTACAAATTGGAGACGCTCCACGAGAATTCGAAGAAGAAATTAAATCCATGATAGATGAATTAATGGAAGTTAACTTAGGTACTAGCGAAGAGCCTAGACCTACCTTTGTTAGCTCCTTACTCAACAAAGAAGACTCCGAAGAAATAATCAAATTGTTAATGGAATTTAAGGACTCGTTTTGCTTGGAACTACGATGAAATGCCGGGATTGGCTCCGAGAGGTTGCGGTCCATAAGCTAGGAGTAGATCCTACTTCGTCCCGGTCGGACGAGGTCCCGAGAAGAATGCGTCTAGAAATCGAACAACAAGTCATAGCCGAAGTTAAAAAGCTAATAGACGCTAAATTTGTCAGTGAAGAACAATACCCGGCACTGGCTAGCCAACGTAGTGCCGATCGGAAGAAGAATGGTCGGATCGGAATTTGTGTAGACTTCGGAGATCTAAACAAGGCATGTCCAAAAGATGAATTCCCTCTACCGATTCCGGAGCCGATGATCGATATTGCTTCGACACATGAAATATTCTCATTCATGGATGGATCTTCGGGATACAGACCGGATAAAAATGGCTCCGAGAAGATGAAAAGCTTACGAGCATTCGAACGCCGATCGGAGTATTTTGCTACACGGTGATGCCATTCGGACTGAAGAACGCGAGAGCAACTTACCAAAGAGCAATGACAAGAATTTTTGATGATCTCATCCACAATCGAGTCGAGTGCTACGTGGACGATGTCGTCATCAAAAGCAAAGTAAAGGAAAACCACTGTATGATTTGAGAATTGTTTTCGAACGATTAAGACAATTTAACCTTAAGATGAATCCCTTAAAATGCGCCTTCGGCGTCACCTCCGGGAAATTCTTAGGATTCGTTGTCCGACATCGTGGAATTGAAATCGACCGGAGAAGATTAAAGCCATCTTAGAAATGCCGCCTCCCAAAACCTTAAAACAACTACGATCTTTTCAAGGGAAGGCGGCATATCTTCGACGCTTTATCTCGAACACTGTCGGGTAGGTGTCGGCCTTTCTCGGCACTAGTTAAAAAGGACGCCAAATTTATTTGGGAAGAGAAATGCCGGAAGGCCTTCGAAGACATTAAACGATATTTAATGACACCTCCATCTTAGCGGCCCCGGTCTCGAGTAGGCACGCGATACTTTACACCGCGGCTCTAGACGACTCTCTCGGAGCCCTGTTAGCCTGGGTCGATGATGAGGGTAAAGAAAATGCTCTTTACTACTTAAGCCGTCGTTTACTTCCGACGGAGGTAAGGTATCCCGCAATTGAAAAGCATTGTTTGGCCACGATCTTCGCCGCTCAAAGCTCGGGCACTACATGCTTTCTCATAAGGTCAACCTCGATCTCGAAGTTTAATCCATTGCGATACTTGATGACTCGTCCAATACTTTCCGACGGACTTGCCGGATGGTCGATGATATTATTGCAATTCGATATAACTTTCGTGCCTCTGCGTGCCGTAAAGGGACAAGTCTTAGCGGACTTCCTCGCGACGCACCCTTTGCGGCGAATCTCCTCTCGATGACGATCCGCCGGATGAACAAATAATGAACCTAGAAGACCACGATGATCGACGTTGGGAATTGTATTTCGACGGAGCATCTTCGGCACACGAAGACGAAGAATCGCAAGTGATAGTGCCGGTAAGGCGGGAATCGGGCTAATCTTTATAACACGGAGCGGGGGATGTTAAGATACTCCTACCACTTGACGGAACCGTGTACGAACAACGAAGCGAGAATACGAAGCCCTCATAACGGGATTGGAATTAACCATTCGAATGGGGATAACGGACATCAACATCTACGGGGATTCACGGTTAATCATTCGACGGATCGTCGGACAATACGGGATTTTTAAACCAAGACTCGAACAATACTTCCGGTATGCCATACAATTGTTGGAACGGATTCCAAATGTGACAATCTACAAAATTCCTAGAAAAGAGAATGCTTTAGCGAGATGCTTTAGCCCGTCTCGCAAAAGAATTTGCCTGTTTGCAAGATGAATCGGTGGAAGTGTCGGTTCACGGACGTCGGGTCTGTCACGGCTTGACATAGACATGATACACAAATCGGAAAAAGAAAAAGAATCGGTTGCGGTAGTGACGGAAAACACGAGAAGATTGGCGACGGCCATTGATGGATTACACCGCAAACGGGAAAGCTACCGGACGATAGGTCGCTAGCCCATCGAATCGAAAAAGAACTCGTCTTACGCATTAATAAACAACACATTATACGAAGGTCTTTTGATCGAAATGTGGCTAAGGTGCCTAAGCGGGTACGAGGCCCGTGAAATTGTTAAAGAGGTGCATTCGGGACTGCCGTGGCGCTCACCGATCGGGTCCAAAGATGAAAATGAAAATTAAAAGACTAGAGTACTACGGCCCTCGATGATGACCGATCGCATGAAAATCGCCGAGAGCTGTCACCGATGCCAAGTGCACGGAGTGGTTCTACACCAACCTCCAAATGTGCTACACCGACAATTGCGTCGTGGCCATTTGAATGTTGGGGCACGAGATATAGTGGGTCCGATAGAACCACCATCTTCAAAAGGACATCGTTTCATTCTTGCGGCTACGGATTACTTTTCCAAGTGGGCGAAGCGAGTTCCACTTAGAGAAGTGAAAGCACACCACGTGCTTACGGTTTTCAAGAACCAAGTTGTCTACCGTTTCGGAGTGCCGCGCGGGATCATCTCGGATAATGGGTCGGCATTCGAAGCACACAAATCAACAATTTTGTCGGGAGACACGGAATCGGTCGGCGATACTCGACAATTTACTACCCGAGAGCAAACGGCCTCGGCGGAGGCTTTTAATAAAACTCTCGTTCAAATCTTAAAGAAAACCTTGGATGATAATAAGAGAAATTGGCACGAGAAATTGTTAGAAGCCTTATGGGCCTGCGGACAACCTTCGAACTCCTACTCGAAGCTACACCTTACGCTCGGTGTATGGGTCCGAGCGAGTGTTACCTTTAGAGGTTCGGCTTCCTTCACTCGGAATTGCGATTGCAAACAAGATCACGACGAGAAGAAAATGCCGGACTACGACTCGAAGAATTAGAAAGCTTGGAAGGGAAAAGACTTGCGGCGCAACGGAATTTAGAACTATACCGAGCTAAGATGGTTCAAGCCCATGACAAGCCGGGTCCGCCCGAGAACCTTCGAAGTTGGTGACTTAGTTCTCGTTCTCGAGACCTATTCTTGCACACCGCAAGATGGGAGGAAAATTTGAACCCACTTGGGAAGGACCGTTTGTGGTTGAAGCGAGTATACTCGGGAGGTTCCTACCGGTTAGTGAATTGCCGGGGAGAACGACATATGCTTCCGATCAACGGACGATACTTGAAAAAATATTACGCTACACGATGTTTCGAAGGAATGAATTCTTCATCCCTAAGAAACACGGGTGAAAGTAATTACTTATGATTGGGTCCGAACCCAAAAAAAAAAAAAAAAAAAAAAAATAATAATAATAAAATGTGCTAAGATAAATAAAATCATGATAATTAAGTTTTCCCCGTTTTCTTCTCCAAATCAAAGTCCCTTTTCTGATCTTATCCTACTTCATTCCTGTTAAATTCGAAAATATAAAAAAAATCTGAAAAATGACAAACACCAAGTTCACATGAACATTAAATAAACAACAAAATAAAATTTGAACCATTAAAAGATAAACGAAATCAACACAAATCTCAAATTCAATCTTTCCAAATTCCGAATCAAATTTCAATCTTTTCGAACTTCAAAATCAAATTCTATCCTTCCAAACTTCCAAATCGAATCTCGATCAAATTCCATCCTTACAAATTTCAAATCAAATTCTCAATCAAAATCTAAATCCAATCTCGATCAAGTTTCAAACTTGATCTTCCAAATTCAAATCAAATCTTAAATCAAATTTCAATCGAGTTCGAACTCATCCTTCCAAATTCAAATTCAATCTTTCCAGATTCTAAATCTCTATCAAATCTCAAATCCGATCTTCTAGATCTCAAATCAAATCTCAATCGAAAATTCAAAACTCAAACTTTTGGGTCGAGGATTTTACATCCAAGACTGCACTGCTTTGGGATTCTCTTCCTATTGCACTGAAATACATCAAAATTCAAACTTTTGGGTCGAGGATTTTACATCCAATGCCTTGCCTTTAGGATTCTCTTCCTATTGCCTTGAAATACATCAAAATTCAAACTTTTGAGTCGAGGATTTTACATCCAAGACGCACCTTTGCTAGGATTCTCTTCCTATTGCACTTGAAATACATCAAAATTCAAACTTTTGAGTCGAGGATTTTACATCCAAGACTGCCTTCTTTAGGATTCTCTTCCTATTGCATCTGAAATACATCAAAATTCAAAACTTTTGGGTCGAGGATTTTACATCCAAGACCTGCACTACTTTAGGATTCTCTTCCTATTGCCTTGAAATACATCGAAATTCAAAACTTTTGGGTCGAGGATTTTACATCCAAGACTATGCTTGCTTTAGGATTCTCTTCTGTACCGTATGAAATACATCGAAATTCAAAACTTTTGGGTCGAGGATTTTACATCCAAGACTGCACCTTGCTAGGATTCTCTTCTGTTGCCTTGAAATACATCAAAATTCAAACTTTTGGGTCGAGGATTTTACATCCAGACTGCACTTTGCTAGGATTCTCTTCTATTGCCTTTGAAATACATCAAAATTCAAAACTTTTGGGTCGAGGATTTTACATCCAAGATGCACTTTGCTTTAGGATTCTCTTCCTATTGCACTTGAAATACATCAAAATTCAAACTTTTGAGTCGAGGATTTTACATCCAAGATCTGCATTGCTTTAGGATTCTCTTCCTATTGCCTTTGAAATACATCAAAATTCAAACTTTTGGGTCGAGGATTTTACATCCGAGACTTGCATTGCTTTAGGATTCTCTTCCTATTGACTTTGAAATACATCAAATTCAAACCTTTTGGGTCGAGGATTTTATATCCAAGATCACCTTTGCTTTAGGATTCTCTTCCTATTGCCTTTGAAATACACCAAAATTCAAACTTTTGGGTCGAGGATTTTACATCCAAGTCGCCTCTGCTATAGGATTCTCTTCCTATTGCCTTTGAAATACATCAAAATTCAAACTTTTGAGTCGAGGATTTTACATCCAAGACCAGCGCTTTAGGATTCTCTTCTATTGCCTTCGAAATACATCAAAATTCAAACTTTTGAGTCGAGGATTTTACATCAAGCTTGACCGCTTTAGGATTCTTTCCCATTGCCTTTGAAATACATCAAATCAAAATTCAACCTTTGGGTCGAGGATTTTACATCCGAGATCGCATTGCTTTAGGATCTTTCCCTATCGCAATGAAATACAATACATCAAATCAAACTCTTGAGGTTAAGGATTTTACATCCAACACCGCATTGCTCCGAGATTTCTTCTCATTGCAACGATTCAATCTAATCAATTCAATTTTCTTTCGAGGTTGAAGATGTTACATCTAAAACCTCGAAATTCCAATTTTCATTTCAAATCAAATCCCTCAAATTAATTTTGACGAAAACTTTAATCTAAATTGAAACTCGAACTAAAATTTAAACTCACACATCAAAACATAAATTGAAACAAAATAAAATCTAAATCGAAATTCCCCGGATCATGTGATTTGGGATTTACCTCCTTTTCCTTTCCCGGCGAGGAGTTCAAGAATCTCCGGTTCCGAGAGATATACTTGACACTCCCCGGCGAAACTCTTCACTTCGTCCACAAGTTCGTCACTTGGACATCCGTGTTGGTTTGTTGATCGCTTGGTCAACACCAATACGCGCGGTGTGCTCCGTCGGCTCACCACACCTATTGAGGGTCCATTTGTTGACCTCATTTTTGATGAGGTCTTCCTTTTCTTCTTTTAGTGCTTAGGATCTAGCCTTAGGCCTTTCCTTTGACTATCTTAGAGGACTAGAATTGGGACCCGCCTTTTAGAAATTCAAACCACTCTAAACTCCCTGCAAACTCCACAAACTTGACTATAGACCCCTAATCACCTAGAGGGTTGAAATCGAATATGGAAGTTTAAAGGATGAGTTCTATAGGACTCTTTGGCCTTAGGACCGCCTTCGGGTGGCTCGAGTGCAGTGAAGGGCTGACTTACACACACATTACACTTATACACTACACTTACACACTACATTTCCACACACTTCCTAAACCACACCCATACCCAACTTGACCTCCGACTCATGTAGGTGATTCACATGGATGGTCCTTAACCCCTAAGCCCTTGGTGAAGGGTTAGGAACAACATAGTGAATGCCTCGAATGAGTCCTTTCATGGCTCATATGGGCTTGAAATGGCTTCATGGCTCAACTAAAATGATTTCACCCCACCCAAATTCACCCGATCTTCAATTTCCCAAATTTTCAATTTTTGACCCCGGGACCCTACACTACTAAACCTACCCAAAAGCCTTGAATTACCCAAATTTTTGCAAAATCTCCAAATTACCTAAAATTTTCCAAAATCAATCCCAAACACCTCCACATCACTCAAATTGATCATCCATACCCAAAAATACCAAAAATTCCAAAAATACCCCCCAATACCCTCCAAATACCCAAAATACCCTTCTTGGCCTAAAAATCCAAAAATTCAGAAAATTCCCAGAAAATTCCAGAAAATCCCAAATATTCCCAATTTCATTTTGTCCAACTACACCATGGGCCAATTTTGTCAATTTACCCTACTTTTGTCAAAACCCCCAAATTGACCCATTTTAACCCAAAGTGGACCCGATGTCAAACCAAACCTACCCAATTGACCCCAATTTTGGTCCAATTCAATTCTAAACTTCAATTCAACATTCCCAATACCAATTTAGACCAAATCCAAGTCCAATTTGATTGACATTTGGATCAATTTCACTTTGGGCCTTAAAGCCCAAATTTGGACCCATGACCCAAACTTAGCCCAAACTAACCCAATTCAACTCCAATTAACCCCAAATCTTTTCTAAACCTTCCTTAACATCCTCATAAACAAAACACTAACATGATTTGCCCAAGATTTTGACCCAAACCCCACTCGAATTCAACCCAAAATCAAAAAGCCCGATTTTGACCTAAACCCGAAATCTAACCCAAATAGGCCCAAACCTCAAAATTAAAACCCAACCAAAGCCAAAACCTCTTTGAAACACTCCCATAAACATTTCTTAATATTTATTTTACATCAATTTCAACCCTAGCCCAACATTGGCCCAAGTTAGCCCAATTTGACCTACATTGGCCCATTTACCAAATAAACCCAAATTCAACCCAATTCAAACCCAAACCACCTTAAATCTATTTCAAATTATTCATGAAACATCCCTAAACCAAAACCAACAACTATTTGGCCCAAACTTCTACAAAAATTCCCATCCATGAACACATCCTTAAACTTAAAAGCCCACTTCCCTTAAACCTTCTTAAAAGCCCATTTCCTTCAAAATTCAAAAGCCCAAATCTACCCTAAAGCCCACATGACATCTCCATTTGTCATCCATTTAATTAAATCCATTACCTAAGTCCTAAAGTCACCATCAAATTATTCCAAATCAAGTTTCATACAAATTTCCATCAAAACATCCAAAATTCTTAAAACCCTTTTCATGAAACAAATCAACCTTTTCCCAAGCCAAATGGAGCCATGGAGCCATGCACAAGCCATATGCAAGCCATGAGAGCCTCTTTACATGTCACCATGCCATTTTGGGCAAAAGGAGGAGGCTCTTTCCTTAATTCCTAAAGGTGATTAACCACTTCCATGTTTCCACTAAACCATGCTTAAGCCTTAATTGTGCTTGGATGGTGACTTGACCCTACTGATTATGCTGAGCCAAATCACTTTTCCCTCAGCCAAAACCAGGCCTTGGGTGGTGCACCTAGCCCAAATGGGTGGGTTGACCCATTTAGGTCCAAATCTAGCCATGCCCCATTCCACTTTGGATCAAAGCCTTTACACATGTCCATGGCCGATTGATTGCACAAACCTCCAGCCACGACCCACCTGACCTTGAGGGTGACCCATGCACAGCCGGCCGGCCACCAGGCCGCCGGAAAACACCATGGTCGAGAGCTCGCATGTGAGCCAACATTGAAATTCTCACTTGCTGAGCTGCCCCATCCCTAGTGGTCACCATGGCTGATCTTCTCCTCACGGAGCAGGTGATCCCAAGCCCTAACTCTCCACGGGAGGCCCCCGGCCGGCTCTATTTAAACTCCACCCCTCTCGGCCATGAGGGGAGCCAAGCACAAACCTTGCCGAAACTGCGCCAAAATTGTTCCAAACCCTTCACCATCCTTAGAGCGGTTGATCCCAGGTGTCAATTTGCCACTAATCCCCACCAACAGAGCCCGATTTCTCAGTCGAAATTCCACCCAAAACCGGGACACTTTGCCACGGTGAGCCAATCCTCGAATTGATTGGTCCTACACCTTCACTGGACCAAGAGGAGAAGTTTCCCACTGAAAGCCCCATCTCCGAGGCCACCCGGTTGCTCCGGCCTCCAAGCTTTGTGATCGGGCGTAGTGGTCACTTCATAGCTAGGCAATTCACCGGACCGGGAGACTTCATGCGGAGCTTGCTGGAACCCAATCGAAGGTGCAACAACTCTCGGATTGAAGCCACACTTCTACGAGCTAAGGTATGAGTTAACTATTCATCCCGAGCTTCGGAGATTCTCCATTTCAAATGCCTTAGTTTCGATGCATGTTAGCCGTATAGATGTGTTCGTCTCTTGAAGACGAATCCATAGAGCATAAGAACATGAAAATCCATTGAGAATCGAGTGAGATCTTAGGGATTTAGTGTGGACGGCTCTCGGGTGAGAACACTTGGGGACGATGAACGGATGCCGTCCATTCGATACACGCGCGCACGGACGGCCGGGATTGCGTCGGACCGGGAGACGGTACGAGAACCGCGGGGCCCGGGCTGCGCGACTCGGGTGGCGGCGTCGAATGGGAGCGCGACGCGTGTGCGTTCGGAGGCTGCCGAGGTTGACGCGGCGCCGCGTGGATAAATAGAAAATTAGGGTATTTTTCTATTTATTTAATTCCCTAAACTTCAAAAATTCATATCTGCTGTGTAGAAAAATCACAAAAATAAAATAAAAATACCCTCTTGCTCGGTGAACGAGAGGAGAATAATGTGGAAAAGAAATCATTTAATTTAATTAAGTATTTTATTTTTTATAATTTATTTACTCTCTGCATACATTTGATTCTCCATGCATGTATACAATTCACCATGGCATGAGACCATAGGAGCTTTTGAAGCCTACGAACTTGGGAACATTCCCTGAATTTTCCAAGGTCGAGGCCATCTCTGTGAAAAGTTATTTATTTTTCAAATGCATGTTGCTGTTTTGAGTATTTTAATTCCAAAAATTAGCATGTTGTGAAATAAATTCTAGAAATATTTGGTGATGTTCCTTATGACCAGAGAACTCTAGGAAAAATAGGACTTGAGTTAATTCACTCGGATTAACCCTAATTGGCTTAAACACCTAAAATAGGTCTTTAATTAATTAGAGTTAACCAGGCATCAAATTGACTTGAAATCAATTCTCCACTGACCTTTAGGATCAGAGGAATCCACCATAAAAATTTGAAGTCAATTGGACTTGGTTAGCCCCACTAATTGGGTTGATTAAGTCACTTAGCCATTTTGAACTTTAAAAATTCATAACTTTTAAAATATTTTTTTAAAATTCACCAAATTGGTTTTGGAGCCTCTCTGATATCAGGGGAACCCAAGAAAATTAAAATTTCAATTTTCTAAAAAAGTTGATTTTTAATAATATTTTAATATTTTTAATAATTAAAAAATAATAAAAATCACAAAAATAATAAAATTCACCAAAATGTCACATTTTGAATTTTAATCACTTAGGAACAAATCCCACATTTTTCCTAAGTCTATTTAGTGAGATATTAAATTTTAAAGCCCTAGGGTAATTTTAAAATTAAAAAAATGTATTTTCTAACATTTTTACTAAAATAATTACAATAAATCATAGAAAAATCAGAAAATTGCAAAATTTGCTTCTCTGGTTTCCTTGATATCAGAGAGATTTTTGAAAAATATAAAATCCATTTTTCAACATTTATCTTATTTTTAAATTAATTAACACTCCAAAACTCAAAATAATTATAATAAAAATAATATAATTCAAAAAATCACCAAAATTGGTCCAAGTGCTTCTCTGGTCATTAGGAATGTCCCCTAATTTTCTTAAGGACAGAAACTTTCCCTTGGTCATATTATTAAATTTTCCTTGAAAATCTCTATTTTCTACCAAAAATAATTATATAAATAAATTAAATACAGAAAAATCACATTTTCTCCTCTCATGTCTTTATTGACATATGAGTAAAGTCACATAAAAATTTCAAGTTCATTTGAGTTCAATTTAGTGAGTTATGAAATTATTAAGCTTAAAGGGTAAAATGGTAATTAAAATCTTTAATCCTTAATTAAAACTTTAGGTTTAATAAAAAATCAACAAGTAAAATATTTGATCCTAATTTGATTTGGATGATTGAAATTTAAATAATTAAAGGGTAGAAACCCATTAAATAATTTTAAAATGATTAAACTTTAATTAAATAATAGATTAAATTTGGAAGAATAATAAAATTGGAATTATTAAAATAAGGGATCTTTATTAGGAAGAGATTTATTCTTTAATTTAAAAATCCCTAAATTAATTATATCAACTAATACTCAATTTTTAATTAAAATGATAACTCAAATTTAAAATATTAAAAGACTTAATTTCAATTAAAATTAAAAATAAAGTAAATTAAAGATAAATTAAATTAAGATTAAATTTAAAAATTAAATTAAAATTAAATTAAATAATTAAATTAAATTAAATTAAACAATTAAATTAAATTAATTAAAATTAAATTAAATTAAATCAAACAATTAAATTAAATTAAATTAAAATTAAATTAAATTAAATTAAACAATTAAATTAAATTAAATTAAATAATTAAAATTAAATTAAATTAAATTAAATAATTAAATTAAAGTTAAATCAAATCAAATTAATTAAACACCAAGTCAAATTAAATTGAACTATGTTAAACTAAATTAAAACTCAATTAAATTAAGTTAAATTAAATATAACATCACTTAAGACATAAAAGAAATTAAATATAAAACAACTTGAACAACTATTCCAAATTTAAACTCTTTAACTTAAACCAAATCATTTGAATACTAATTTACCCTTGAAAGCTTTGATTATTATAACTCTAAATGAAACATTAAATGGAGTGTTACTTCACTTCATAGGATATTCAAATGTCCTAGTTCAGCTGAAGCAAGTTAACAAGACTTGAAAACCTCGGACGATCGATTCATTTATATAATTAAATTCATTTGGACTTAAAACAATCACTAGAAATATTGAAAAGATGTTTAAGATTCTTCTTAAGCACTTCCTCGATATGATAGGATATTTATAAGAACAATTGAATTTGATTATTCTTTGATGAAGAAAATCGTCCTTAAACCAAAACATAAAGAACTCTAGACGTCATAGGAAATGACTAGCTATAGGATTAGGAATTTGGTAGAAAACCATAACCTTTCCCTTAGCTTTACCTAGGAACTTGCTTAAATATTCTAATTATGTTTTAAGTGCGGCTTGGGATGACGGGAAGACCCTCCGGGTACGCTTTTATTTTATTGCAATTTACTTTCTTGCAATTTACTTTATTGCGAAATGCACTTTACTTTTCTTGCATGATAAAACAATCTGTTGCATGAAAACCCACACCTTTAGGATAGTCCCTAAAGCTGAAACCAAACTAAGTTAAAAGTCATTGCAAGATAAAATTCACCGCCACAACATTTCAAAATATAAAACAACTCGAAATTTAATCACAAACGGAACACAAAACTACAATTACAACTAAATTAAAACGTCTGTTGGATGATCGGGAATACCTCGGATGATGTAACCTACGTGTTGCTTAACGGGATTTCCAGCGGTCTAAATGAAAGTGTGGAACTCATTCGGTTGAGTTTAGCAAATTCATACGGACTAAGTGAATCCGATAAAAATAATGATGCCGGAAGGATGGAACCGTGGGATCTTAACCGGTGTCGTTATAATCAACTTTAAGATTTGTTTTAAATAAAACATAAAAAACACTTGGAAATTAAGATTTTCTCTAAACCAAAACACTTTTCTCAACTCCTGATTTATGATTTCTAAAACTAAACCTCTGCAACAACAAGGAGCTTGGAGCATGGTGGGCAGCACGACCATCGTCATCAGCAAAACCTGAGTCTACTTCAGCAAAACTTTTCTAGAATTAAATAACCAAGCCATAGGACTTCGAGGTAGCTTGCCTAGTGCAACATAAATCCTCAACTCTTCGTTAGGCATTTGCATTGCAAATTAAGCCCTAACCGGTCTTAGGATTCCGAGGTAGTCGTCCGATACGACAATAAACCCTCACATCTTCTAGATGTTATTTGTTTGATTTTATCATACAAATATAAGCCCTAATTAATTAAAATTGGCGAGATTGAAATATTAAATAAACATTAGGATTTTCCTAAATTCAAGCCAAACAATAGGATAGTCGGGAAATTACCGAAGTTCACTTCGAATCAGTGATTTCTCCTACCTTTCTTCCTTTGGATTCACAAAACAAAATGTTCCAAATTTGATCCATTCCTATTGAAATTCCAAAATTCAATCTTTGAAAACCTTAAACTTTGAAATTCTTGAGAGCAGAATCATTGATTATTATCGAGAGTTTTCTTAGGTGATTCCCGTCACTTAAGATGTAATTAAGCTATAGGGGCTTGCCCTTATAGAGAATTTTAAAGAACCCGAGTAATATAAACCCTGTTTAATGTTTTCATATTAAGCGGGGAAACTTGTCGGCTTATAAAATTGGTTCACGGACCAAACGGATGTCACTAATCTTCTAGTTTATTTAATCAAGCCTCACCATCGAGCGGTGTGTCTATCCTTAGGGATAGGTACACGGTTTGTGGTGCGGTGCTCGTTTATATAAACTATTTGGGATGTGAGATCGGTTTAATCTCATATCTTAAAACCTTCAAATTTAAAATTATTTTCAAAATCAAATATTACTTTTCAAATTATTTATTTTAATTAAATTAAAAATTCGCCGACAGATTTCTGTTAGGCGACCCCTCTTCAAAATAAAACACGACCTAAAAATAAGCCGCACATTACTGTTTTGAGTATTTTAATTCCAATAAATAGCATGTTGTGAAATAAATTCTAGGAAAATTTGGTGATTTTCCTTATGACTCAGAAGGACCACTAGGAAAAATAGCTTTTGAGTTAGTTCATTTAAAACAACCCTAATTGGCTTAAACACCCAAAATGGATCTCTAATTAATTAGAGCTAACCATACATCAAATTGACTTGAAATCAATTCTCCACTGACCTTTAGGATCAAAGGAACCCGCCATAAAAATTTGAGGTCAATTGGACTTGGTTAGCCCTACTAATTGGGTTGATTAAGCCATTTAGTCAATTTAAACTTTAAAAATTCATAACTTTCAAAATACTTTTTAAAAATTCACCAAATTGGTTTTGGAGCCTCTCTGATATTAAGGGAATTTAAAAAAATTAAAAATTCAATTTTCTAAAAAAGTTAATTTTTTAATATTATTTTAATATTTTAATAATTAAAAAATAATAAAAATCACAAAAATAATAAAATTCACCAAAATGTCACATTTTGAATTTTAATCACTTAGGAACAAACCCCATATTTTTCTTAGGTCTATTTAGTGAGATATTAAATTTTAAAGCTTTAGGGTAATTTTAAAATTAAGAAAATGTATTTTCTAGCATTTTCACTAAAATAATTATAATAAATCATAGAAAAATTAGAAAATTGTAAAATTTGATTCTCTAATTTCCTTGATATCAGATAGATTTTTGAAAAATATAAAATTCATTTTTCAACATTTATTTTATTTTTTAAATTAATTAACACTCCAAAACTTAAAATAATTATAATAAAAATAATATAATTCAAAAAATCACCAAAATTGGTCTAAGTGGTCCTCTGATCATTAGGAATGTCCCCTAATTTTCTTAAGGACAGAAACTTTCCCTTGGTCATGTTATTAAATTTTCCTTGGAAATCTCCATTTTCTACCAAAAATAATTATATAAATAAATTAAATACAGAAAAATCACATTTTCTCCTCTCATGTCTTTATTGACATATGAGTGAAGTCACATAAAAATTTCAAGTTCATTTGAGTTCAATTTAGTGAGTTATGAAATTATTAAGCTTAAAGGGCAAAATGGTAATTAAAATTTTAACCTTTAATTAAAACTTTAGGTTTAATAAAAAAATTAATAAATAAAATATTTGATCCTAATCTGATTTGGATGATTGAAATTTAAATAATTAAATGGTAGAAACCCATTAAGCAATTTAAAATGATTAAACCTTAATTAAATAGTTGATTAAATTTGGAAGAATAATAAAATTGGAATTATTAAAATGGGGATATTATTAGGAAGAGATTTATTCTTTAATTTAAAAATACCTAAATTTATTATCTCATTAATATTCAATTCTTAATTAAAATGATAACTCAAATTCAAAACATTAAAAGACTTAATCATTAAACTAAAATTAAATTATTAAACTCTTTTAAAATTTTTTTTAATTAAATTTAAAAAATAAAATTAAATTAAAAATTAAATTAAATTAAGTAAATTAAATTGGATTAAATTAAATTAAATTAAATTAAAATTAAAAGTTGAATTAAATTAAATTAAATTAAATTAAATTAAATAAACAAATTAAATTAAATTAATTGAATTAAATTAAATTAAATTAAATAAATAAAACCAAATTAATTTAAGTTAAACCAAATTAAAAATTAAATTAAATGAATTAAATTAAATTAAATTAAATTAAATCAAATTAAATTAAAATTAAATCAAATCAAATTAATTTAATTTAACATCAAATCAAACTAAATTGAATTAAATTAAATTAAATTAAAATTAAAGTTAAATTAAATTGAATTAAATAACATCACCTAAAACAGAAAGAAATTAAATATAAAGCAACTTGAACAACTTATTCCAAATTTAAACCCATTAATTGAAATTAAACTAAATCACAAACCATTTGAACATCGATTTACCCTCGAAAGCTTTGGTTATTATAACTCCTAAACGAACATTAAATGAAATGTTACTTCACTTATAGGATATTCGAATGTCACAGTTCATTGAGCAAGATAACAACAAAACTTGAATTCCTGGACGATTAATTCATTTGTATAATTAAATTCATCTGGACTTAAAATAATCTTAGAAATATTGAAAAGATGTTTAAAATTTGTCTTAAGCACTTCCTCGATATGATAAGATGTTCATAAGAACAATTGAACTTAATTATTCTTTGATGAAGAAAATCGTCCTCAAACAAAACACAAAGACACAGACGTCATATGAAATGACTAGCTATAAGATTAGGAACTTGGTAGAAAACCATAACTCTTCCCTTAGCTTTACCTAGGAACTTGCTTAAATATTCTAATTGTGTTTTAAGTGCAGCTTGGGATGACGGGAAGACCCTCCAGGTACGCTTTTATTTTTATTGCAATTTACATTATTGCAATTTCTTTAATTGCATCGCACTTACTTTTCTTGCATGATAAATAAGCATGTTGCATGAAAACCCACACCTTTAGGATGAGTCCTAAAGCTGAAACCAAAACTAAGTTAAAAGTCATTACAAGATAAAATTCACCGCCACAACATTTCGAAATATAAAACAACTCAAAATTTAATCACAAACAGAACACAAAACTACAATTACAATTAAATTAAAACGTCCATTGGATGATCGGGAATACCTCGGATGATGTAACCTACGTGTTGCTAACGGGATTTCCCACGGTGCTAAATGAAAGTGTGGAACTCATTCGGTTGAGTTTAGCAAATTCATCCGGACTAAGTGAATGCGATAAAAATAATGATGCGGAAGGATGGAACCGTGGGATCTTAACCGGTGTCGTTATAATCAACTTTAAGACTTGTTTTAATTAAAATATTGAAAACACTTGGAAATTAAGATTTTCTCTAAACCAAAACACTTTTCTCATCCCCTGATTTATGATTTCTAAAACTAAACCTCTGTAACAACAAGGAGCTCGGAGCATGGTGGGCAGCACGGCCATCGTCATCAACAAAACCTGAGTCTACTTCAGCAAAACTTTCCTAGAATTAAATAACAAGGCCATAAGACTTCGAGGTAGTTTACCTAGTGCAACATAAACCCTCAACTCTTCGTTAGGCATTTGCATTGCAAATTAAGCCCTAACCGGTCTTAGGATTACGAGGTAGTCGTCCGATACGACATAAACCCTCACATCTTCGAGGCTATTTGTGTGATTTTATCATACAAATATAAGCCCTAATTAATTAAAATTGGCGAAGATCAAAACATTAAATAAATATTAGGGCTTTCCTAAACTCAAACCAAACAATAGGATAGTCGGGAAATTACCGAAGTTCACTTCGAATTTGTGATTTCTCCTACTTTTCTTCCTTTGAATTCCCAAAACAAAATGTTCCAAATTTGATCCATTCCCTATTGAAATTCCAAAATTCAATCCTTTGAAAACTTAAACTGTGAAATTCTTGAGAGCAGAATTATTGATTATTATCGAGAGTTTTCTTAGGTGATTCCCGTCACTTAAGATGTAATTAACTATAGGGGATTGCCCTTATAGGGAATTTTAAAGAACCCGGAGTAATATAAACCCTGTTTAATGCTTTCATATTAAGTAGGGGAATTTGTCGGCTTATAAAATTGGTTCGCGGACCAAACGGATGTCACAAATCTTCTAGTTTATTTAATCGAGCCCCACCAGTCGAGCGGTGTGTCTATCCTTAGGGATAGATACACGGTTTGTGGTGCGGTGCTCGTTTATATAAACTATTTGGGATGTGAGATCGGTTTAATCTCATATCTTAAAACCTTCAAATTTAAAATTATTTTCAAAATCAAATACTACTTTTCAAATTATTTATTTAAATTAAATTAAAAATTCGCCGACAACTTCTGTTAGGCGAACCCCTTTTCAAAATAAAACACACGACCTAAAAATATGCCGACAGGTGTCTCTTCCTCCTTCACTCTAGGCTTCATTTAGCCATGAGGTGGCCGGCCAACATGAGGCCTCACCTCCCACCTCCCAAGCTACCCAATGGAAGGAAAACAATGCATGAAACCCCCCTTACCATGGTTAGAAGCAATGATGAGGGACAAGCTTGTGTGTCACCATTTGCCGAGCTTAAGAGATGATGTGTAAGCTCCCCAAGAAGAATAGAGGCGGCTCACCATGCACCTCTTACATGAGCCAATGGGGGAGAGACAAAACAAAGGAAGTCATCATGGAAAGCTTAGGGAGAAGGAACCATGCATATCCTCAGCCAATTTCTTCATCCAATGGACTGATAGGGGAGATAACTATTCCCCTAGAATAACCTAAGCTAAACCATGGCCTCCCCTTTGCTATAAAAGGAGCCCAAATCCACTTGCCTAGTAAAGAGAGAGAAAAAAATTTAGGGAGACCTATAGGCTGCCCAAATCCACTTGCTCCGAACATAAAATTTCTTCCTAAGAGTCTCAACAATCTATTAGGATCAAATCCAAGCCATAGATTGAGCCTATTTCAGCCAATTTGATCAAATTTCAAAAACAGCCCAAATCAGGTACCTCTTCAAAATTCTCCCCTAAGCCCGACTTCTGGATCAAATTGCTGCAGTAATAATCTTCCATTGGAGTCCTAGAAGGCAACCATGAGGTCTGATCTAGCTTGATTTGCTTGTGGCAAAGGTATGGAATTTTTCTTTACAAATTAATTCGTATTTTCGATATATCATGTGTTATACTAGCCTAGAAGTGTATCATCACCGTATGGATGGATAATTCTCATCCAGATGATCATTTAAAAAAAAATCGCTCAATTTCATCAGGAAAGAGTGAGATATTGATGTTTAAAGTTTAATGGTTCGAAATAATTCTTATTTTTATCTGAATTATCTCAACCGTCCGATCCCGCGCCTTAGGGATGGACGGCATGGATGATTCCCCGCGATGTCCGTTGTTCGGCTGCCCGCAGCGGATCCTCCCATTCGTTCGACGCGTACGACGACACGCGTCGAACAGCGGTGACTTTTGCGGCGGGAAATTATAAAAAAATCCATAAAACCTTAAAGACTTCAAAAATCAATTTCTTTTTATCTAGAGGTCACAAAAATATGATAAAAATACCTCTGGAAAGCTCTTAAAGAGGAGAAAATTATGAGACCAAAATCATAACTTTCTTCTTAATATTTATTTTTTAATTAATTAAATCCTCTCTGGAGTATTTTAATTATTAAAAATTATTTATAAATCAAAAAATTATGAAACTTTGAGACATTCATCCTTATGTTCATAGGGAGCTTGCATAATTTTTCCAAGGACAGAAAACATGTTTAAGACACTTTTCTTTAATTTTCAAGTTTCTTTGTAATTATTTCAAATAATAATTATAAAAATTTGAAAATTGAGAAAAAAAATACAAATGACTAGAAGTGATAGGGCAACAGACAAAAACCCTAAGAAAACTATTTCTAAGTCATAGAAATTATCTTGAATGGTATTTTAAAATTTAGGGTTGAAATTCTTTATTAATTAAATAACTTTAATCCTAAAAATAACCCTTTATAAATTTAACCTATTTTCATCAACAATCAAAGTTTGAAAATGGTTTTAGTCTATGATAGACTAATGATAAACTTCACTTATGTCTAAAATGACCAAATTAGACTTAATTAGGTTTAAAAATAACATTTAAATCAATTAAACCTTACTTAAATTAGGTTTAATATAAAAATTAAATTGTTAATTAGGCTTAAGGACATATTAAACCTAATTAACCAAAAATCAAATCTTTTAATTAAGTTTAAAGACAAATTAAGCTTAATTAATCCATTAAACCTTACTTAAATTAGGTTTAATATAAAAATTAAATTGTTAATTAAGCTTAAGGACATATTGAACCTAATTAACCAAAAATCAAATCTTTTAATTAAGTTTAAAGACAAATTAAGCTTAATTAACCCATTAAACCTTACTTAAATTAGGTTTAATATAAAAATTAAATTGTTAATTAGGCTTAAGGACTTATTAAATCTAATTAACCAAAAATCAAATCTTTTAATTAAGTTTAAAGACAAATTAAGCTTAATTAACCCATTAAACCTTACTTAAATTAGGTTTAATATAAAAATTAAATTTTTAATTAGGTTTAAGGAAATATTAAACCTAATTAAACAAAAATTAAATCTTTTAATTACGTTTAAAGACAAATTAAGCTTAATTAACCCATTAAACCTTACTTAAATTAGGTTTAATATAAAAATTAAATTGTTAATTAGGCTTAAGGACATATTAAACCTAATTAACCAAAAATCAAATCTTTTAATTAAGTTTAAAGACAAATTAAGCTTAATTAACCCATTAAACCTTACTTAAATTAGGTTTAATATAAAAATTAAATTTTAATTAGGTTTAAGGACATATTAAACCTAATTAACCAAAATTAAGTCTTTTAATTAAGTTTAAAGACAAATTAAGCTTAATTAACCCATTAAACCTTACTTAAAATAGGTTTAATATAAAAATTAAATTTTAATTAAGTTTAAAGACACATTAAACTTAATTAACCAAAATAAAACCTTTTAATTAAGTTTAAAGACAAATTAAGCTTAATTAATTAAACCATACTTAAATTAGGTTTAAATACAAAATTTAAATTTTAATTAGGTTTAAAGACATATAAAACCTAATTAACCAAAACCAAACCTTTAATTAAGTTTAAAGACATATTAAACATAATTAAACTCCTTACACATTAGGTTTAATCAAACTTAAAACCTAATTAAGGTCTAACCCATTAGACCTAATTAAACCATTAACCCTTAACTAACTAAGGTTTAATCAAACATAAAACCTAATTAGGTCTAACCCATTAGACCTAATTAAACCATTAAACCTTAACTAACTAAAGTTTAATCAAACTTAAACCCTAATTAAGTCTAACCCATTAGACCTAATTAAACCATTAAACCTTAACTAACTAAGGTTTAATCAAACTTAAAACCTAATTAGGTCTAACCCATTATACCTAATTTAACCATTAGACCTTAACTAACTAAGGTTTAATCAAACATAAACCTAATTAGGTCTAACCAATTAGACCTAATTAAACCATTAAACCTTAACTAACTAAGCTTTAATCAAACTTAAAACCTAATTAGGTCTAACCCATTAGACCTAATTAAAACATTAGACCTTAACTAACTAAGGTTTAATCAAACATAAACCCTAATTAGGTCTAACCCATTAAACCTAATTAAACCATTAGACCTTAACTAACTAAGGTTTAATCAAACATAAACCTTAATTAAGTCTAAGTCATTAGACCTAATTAAACTATTAAGTCTTAACTAAGTAAGACTTAATCAAACACAAATCCTAATTAAGTATACTACATTAGACTTAATTAATTATTAAACCTTAATCAACTAAGGTTTAATTAGACCGAAATCTAACCTTTTAGTCGAAGTCCAACATAACCTAAACATTAACTTAAACCTAACCTAACTTGAGTCCAATTTAACTTGAACTCAAGTTAACCTAAACCTTAGGTTCAACCTACATTGAACCTAACCTAAACTTAACCTAACTTGAGTCCAATCTAACTTGAACTCATGTTAACCTAAACCTTAGCTTCAACCCACATTAAACCTAATCTAAACCTAACCTAACTTGAGTCCAATCTAACTTGAACTCAAGTTAACCTAAACCTAACCTAACTTGAGTCTAATCTAACATGAACTCAAGTTAACCTAAACATTAGGTTCAACCCACATTGAACATAACTTAAACCTATCCTAACTTGAGTCCAATCTAACTTGAACTCAAGTTAACCTAAACCTTAGGTTCAACCCACATTG
>JAKZJZ010000083.1:0-95818 GCA_022702705.1 Papilionanthe hookeriana x Papilionanthe teres
GAACTTCTTTTGAATATTGCTTGGAAAATATAACAAAAATTTTGAAGAGATGTGAAGAAACAAATTTAGTTCTAAACTGGAAAAAATATCAATTTATGGTCACAGAAGGCATTGTACTTGGACATAAAGTTTCACAAATAGTGATGGAAGTTGATCAAGCAAAAGTGAAAATTGTTGCTGAACTACAACCACCTACTACTGTTACTGATGTAAGAAGTTTTTTGGGTCATGCTGGATTTTATACGAGATATATAAAGGATTTTTCTAAGATTGCTAAACCTCTTTGTCATTTATTAGAAAAAGAAGCTAAATTTGAATTTAATGAAGATTGTTTAAATGCGTTCAATATTCTGAAAAAAAGTTAATCACTGCACCTGCCATTGTTGCACCTGATTGGAATAAACCTTTTGAATTAATGTGTGATGCAAGTGATTATGCAATCGAAGCTGTATTAGGACAAAAATATGAGAATATTTTCAAAGTTATATACTATGCTAGCAAAACTCTTAATGAAACTTAAGTAAATTACACTACTACTGAAAAAGAGTTGTTAGAAATAGTATATGCCTTTGATAAATTTAGACCATATCTTCTTGAAACAAAAGTATTGTGTATACTGATCATTCTGCTATTAAGTATTTAATATCTAAAAAGGATGCTAAACCTAGATTGATCAGATGGGTTTTACTTTTGTAAGAATTTGATTTTGAAATTGTGAACAGAAGAGGGACTGACAACCAAATTGCTGATCATTTATCAAGAATAAAAAATAATAATGAGAACATTTATGAAGAAAATATAAATGAAAATTTCCCAGATGAGCAATTATATGTCATTCAAGGATTACAAATGTCGTGGTATGCAGATATAGTTAACTACTTGGTTAGCAATATTTTACCATATGGGATGAATAGTAAATATATTAAGAAATTCAAGAATGATTGTAAATCATATATTTGGGAAGATCCTCATTTATTTAAAATAGGAAGAGATTCCGTGATTCGAAGATGTGTACCTTATGAAGAAACTTTTACAATTATTCAAAAATGTCACGATTCTGAATTTGGAGGACACTTTGGAGTAGATAAAACTGCATTTAAAATTTTAAATTCCAGATTTTATTGGCCTACTTTATTTAAAGATGTTAGACATTATGTGAAAACTTGTGATCGATGTCAAAGAATGGGAAATATATCCAGAAAAGATGAAATTCCTCTAAACTTTATATTAGAAATTGAAATTTTTTATGTATGGGGTTTAGACTTTATGGGACCTTTCGTACCATCATCTAGAAAGATTATATTTTATTAGCAGTTGATTATGTTTCAAAGTAGATTGAAGCTGTAGCTTTACCGAACTGTGATTCCAAAAGTGTTTTGAAATTTTTAAAGAAAATGATTTTTTACAAGATTTGGAATGCCTAGGATAATTATCACAGATGGGGGAAGTCATTTCAGAAATATAAGAATTCAATCATTGCTGGAAAAATTTGGAATTAAACATAGAATCGCAACTGCTTATTATCCTCAAACAAGTGGAACGGCTGAAGTATTAAACAGAGAAATTAAAAGAATATTGGAAAAGACTGTTAATCCTAAAAGGACTGACTGGGTTGATAGACTTGATTCTGCATTATGGGCTTATAGAACAGCTTATAAGACACCTATCAAAATGTCACTTTATCGATTAATTTATGGTAAACATTGTCCCTTAACTGTTGAACTGGAGCATAAAGCTTGTTGGGCGATAAAGAAGTTCAATAATAATTTGAATACTGCAGGAGAAAAACGATTATTACAACTGAATGAAATGGAAGAGATTAGAAATGAGTTTTATGAAAATGCAAGAATTTATAAGAAAAAAATGAAGAAATTGCATGACAAAATGATTTCAAGGAAAATATTCGAGCCTGGACAAGAAGTATTATTATTTAATGCTCGTTTAAGACTTTTTCCTGGAAAATTAAAATCTAAATGGATGGGACCATTTATAATTGAGAAAGTTTACCCTTATGGAGCAATGGATATTAAAGATCCCAAAACTGGAAAAGTATTTAAAGTTAACGGATTAAGACTGAAGCCTTATATGAGAGAAATGAAATTAAATTACAAAGAGGCTTATGAGCTGAGTCTACCCGATTAATTTAATTAATTAGGTCAGGCTGACGATGTTAAACCAAGCGCTTTGTGGGAGGCAACCCATATTTATTAGTTTGTGTTTAAATATCACTATAAGGTTATGCCTTGGTCTTGACTGAATTTGTATATAACTTCTAGAAATAGAAGGCTAACAAGTCTGTATTGGCTTAACCAAAACATTTTCTTGAAGTATATAGAAATTGGACTTGGACCACTCCATGTCAAACGTGAGTAAAAAGGAGATCAAGTTAACCTTTGTTTGTAATTGTTTATGATTTGAATTTTTCGTAATTGTGTTTGTGTGTTGATCATACTTGTTTAATAGACCTATTTTTATGACCGAAACTTTGCAAATTTGATGATAGGCGAATCAGAGTCGATCGAGGTTCCGGCACCTAGGCGCCAAAATAACTAACGTATCGATGATCCGGCGCCTAGGTGCCAGATTTCAGCGCCTAAGCGCCGCGGTTACAGATAGTGGAAAAATTGAATTTCTTCAGTTTTTCACACGAAATCTCTTTATTTATAGCCTATTTTTCATCCCCATTCCCATAGACACACTAATTTCGACCAGAGCAATTCATTTTGGAGGAGTTAGGAAGGATTTGGAGGCCATGGATAAAGGAAATCATGGAAATGAGGTAAGAGACAAATCTCCTAAAGATCCTCAGCTTTATTTTAATGGTTTTATTGTTGTTAGTTTAGAGAAGATGTTTAGTCAAATGGATAGGATTGAAGTGGAACTTCAAAGTATTGGTAATCGTCTCCATGAGATGTATCACCAATACAAACACTTGAAATGACAAACCAAATTTCAATCTGATCACATGGCTGCCTATCATGACGCTCAAGTAGAAATGTACGCGAAGAACAAGTGGATCGATGAAAAGACGGCTTTGGAATTTCCAAGGGCGTTGGTGTTCTATCCCTTCGGTCCTAGCGAACTTCATTGCAAAAGAGATGGAAATCAAGATCGGTGTTAAATAGATTCTATATGTGTTTTAGGTGTGATCGAGTCTTATTTTAGTATCTCGAATATCTAATGTGTGTATTTGCTTAAATTGTTCAATGTGTGTTGTTGGATTCGAATGTTTGCTTTGTTGATTGTTAGTGTTATTTATAAAACGTCGAACCTCGATACAAGTCTTGTACTCGAAGATTGTTGAATTTGGAATGGATATTAGGATTTTGAATCGAAGAATTTGGATACATTTATGTGGATCTATACTTTCATTTTAAATTGATTGTGAAAATATTTGGAGGTTATAAAATGGATAAATACTCTGATAAGAGTAATTAGGAGTCAAATTTGGTAAGATTTGATGGAAAATATTTAATTTAAATTAAATTTTTGGAAAGGCGAGTCTGGTGCCTAGGCGCCAGAATTCAATGCCTAGGCGCTGGTTCGACCTGAACCCGAAAACTCATCTTCTTAAACCCCCCCCCCGCCATTTTTGACGCCTAAGCTTCCTTCTCCACAGTATTTCGCGAAAATATCACCTAGAGATCCCTTTTAGAGCCGGATTTTCAAGTTTTTGGGCTTGAGATCACCCAATTTCTTCATCTCGAGGTCAGATCTACATTCTAAACTCATTATTTTTTACTTTCACCATGGATTTTGCTCTCATCTAGAAAAATCAAAATTTTGAGAAATTTTTTGATTTTTTATTGTTAAATCCATGAGTGTTTAAGCTATTTCAAGTTTGAAAAGCTTAAATTAGTTTGTTTTTCTAGATCCGTTGAATTTATTTCGTATTTTTCTTTCACGTTTAAATGACACCCAAATCTAAGCGAGGAAAGGAATGAGAAAACTTTGATCGTAGCAAGTTCGTCACTGTTGCTACACATTTCTGATATAATGATTTTACTACGACTCAGAAGTTTATCTCAGAGCGAAGTTTTTATAATCCTGGAGTAAGAATTGAGGAGACAATCTTTGCACTCAACTGACAATGATTTTGCTATTTCACTGACGTTGCTGTTATTCCGGTGGTTAGAGAATTTTATGCTAATTTCGTGGATGCGGAGGAATACGAGATTTTCATTCGAGGAGTTGGAGTAGGATTCACTCCTGAACGCTTCAACATTTTCTATGGCCTGCCGCCAAACATTGAGTGTTTTTACTCATGTTTATCTTTATCTGAGGAAGATTTGGACATGATCATTGCCTACCTAACTGATAGTACTGGAGCCTGGAAGACTCGGAATGGAAAAAGGGTAAATTTTTCATCTTCTAAGCTTAATGGTGTTTTCAAGGCATGGCACTACTTCATTTATGCTCGTCTCCTTCCATCCAATCATCTGAGTGAAGTTACCAGAGATAGAGCTATTCTAAACTACTGCATTCAAGAGAGGAAGTCTATTGATGTAGGGAGCATTATTTATGATTCTGTGGAGGCTACTGCTCGTTCTAGCACATCTATTGGACTTAGTTTTCCATCACTGATCTATTCACAGTTTTGAGCTTTCTGAGGAAAAGCTCAAGTCGACGAAGCATATAGAAAGAGAAAGCGTCAGCATTTATGATCGACTGCGAGGTAAGAGTTCTATTGCACTCCGCCGGTTCATTACCTACTTCGGTAGAGCTTCTACTTCTAGACCATCTACTTCGATGAGCCATCATCTACATTTTGGGAAACCATGCATGATCAGCTCGATAGAGCGACAGCATGAGTTATTCTTAACTCACTGCGCAGTAGATACCATAGACAAGAAGATTGATCACCTTTCTGAGTATACACAAAGAAAGAGTGATTTTGATGCTGAATATTCAGAGTCTTTAGTGAGATTTCTGAAGGGAGAGCATGATGTTCAGTTCCCTACATGTCCTAGATTTTCATCCTATGTTGATCCTAAGGATATGGAGTTCTCTTTAGGTGATGATGATGATGAAGCTACAGACAGTGATTAGTAGCTTGACTTATCTTTAGAGATTATTGATTTTGTTTTTAGATTGTTTTCTTATTTCTTGTATTGTTTATTGTGATGTTATTTATTAGAGTTGTTGTGAACTTTTTATGTTAAAACTGTTTTTTTTAGCTTGTCTGATGTGTGTTTAGGACTAAGATGTGAATGAATTTCTATAAAAGTTTATTTCTATTTCAGCCTATTATTTAGTGTTCATGAATAGTTAGTAAATTTGCATGTTTAAAATAAAAATAAAAAAATATTTATTTTTAGAAATTAACTCCTGCTCTGCAAAACTTTTCTATATATGCTTAATCATTTCTGTTATATTCATATTGAAGCATGTGTAGAAGTAGAAGTTAGCTTTTCCTTACTACATCATTGTTATACTTAGATTAATTCCTGTTTTTACCTTTCTCTCATGCTTTAGAAAATTTCATAATTCATATTTATACTAAAGCTGAAGTTTGGGAGAATGAAAAATATCTATCAAATTTAAATATTATTTGTCCTTAAAGAACTAATATTTTCTTTAAAAAATATATTAACATAACATAAGGAATGAAAAATATGTTTAAGATTACCTAAATTTTTGAATTTAAAAATAATTTATGAAACTTAACTAATATTTCAAAAATTTTGATTGATTTTAAGAATAGAATTATTTAGCTTAAAAAATAATAAGATCAAAATTTTTCTATTTATGGTAAAGAAAATTGTATTTTTGAAATACTAAGGAATCAAGATTATTACTTGAAAAAGAAAAGGTTAAAATAATTTTTGAAAAATAATAAATTATTAATGTCATATTTATTAAGTAAGAATGTATAAGTTTTTGAAAATAAGTTAAGGATAGTGAAGTTCAAAATCATTAACAGGCTATCCAAAAATAGTAATCCTCACTTAAAAAAAAGGGTTTGAAAAACAATTCAGAAAAAAAATAAGAGAAAGAAAAGAAAAAAAGGAAAGTGAGGAGAAGCTTGAGGAAATGCCTAATAAAAAATTAGCTTCACTTGAATTATCTTATAGTAAGAAAACTGATTACATTCTAAACTTAATTTCTATGTACATGTATTTTTACTAAAAATATATATATATATTTCATGAAAATCTTCTTCTTACAAATATTCTATGTGACCTTAATATGATAAACTACAATTATTCTTGAAATAAATGAAAAATTGGAAGTTTTATGATTTGGTAGTTAAAATTCTTAAAATTGAACTTAATTAGTAAAATTTGGTTAATGATTTGCTAAAGCATTTATAAAGCCAAAAATTATAAGAAATCTTAAATATTTTAACTTCATTCTAAATGTTATCTAAATTATGTAATTAAAAGGGTTACTTGAGGACAAGTAACGTTTAAGTTTGGGGGAATTTGATCTATCTAAAAAAATACCAATTTTTATGCCTTATTTTTTATTCAATTCTTAAGGATATTATGCTTTAATGAAAGGTATTTTCATGTTTTTGGATGTAGATGATTAAAAAGAGTCCAAGAAAGAAAAAAAAGGAAAAATGAGCAAAAAGGAGCAAAAATGGAGCTTATGGAGCAATTTTTAGAATTATTGGCCTGGCGCCTAGGCGCCAGAGTCCGGTGCCTAAGCGACAACTCGATACAGACGCTGTTAAGTTTTTTTGATGACTTTGGGCAGTTACTTTGACGGTGTTAAGCGGTTATTAGAGCTTCTAGAAGACTGGAAGTTATTCCTAATATATAGTACATGTGATACAATGTATTTGGACACAAGGAAACAGTCTGGATCGCGAAGAGGTGCGACCCAAAGTGAAGAGGTTCGAAAGACCTGGTCATGGAGTCCGGCGCCTAGGCGCCAGATCCCTGCGCCTAGACGCGACGGTTATCTTCTAGAAGATACATTGATTTTGGACGAATTAGGAATAGGTGTCTTAAGCAACCCCTGGTCAAATTCAGAGCTCTATAAATAGGAGCTCATTCTACAAAGAAACTTGCACCAAAACCCCCTCCTCTTAGTACACATACTCATTTTAGCATCTTCTCTCTCATCTCTATTTAATTTAGTCTCTTCCATACTTAGGGCGCCACTTTATTTTGTATCTAGTGAGTTTATTTTGAGTGTTTATTGTGTGTAATTGTTGTTGGAGTCTTTCATCGTTGCTTTGGAGTCAGTAGAAGTCAGCGGAGCTCTTGAAGGAACACTTCAGATAAGTATTTGTACTTTGGTTCATAGTTTTATAAATATGTTTTGTTTAGTTATTTTAATGAGTTCTGAGTAGTTAGTTATCTTTCTCCTTTCAACTATGAAAAGATTATAAATTAATTAAATTTTGTAGGAGAATTAAATATAAAATATTTTAAAATATTGTGATGATATTAATACCTGATCTTAGTTTACTTTTTAAATTGGCCATTTAATTTGTTAAAACCTGTTGAAGAATTTTGAGACCTATCCAGAGATAAATTCTTAACTAGTATATACCACATGAATCCTTAGGTAATCGTAAGCTATACGCGGATTGTTTAAGGTGAAGTGCAAATAAATAGGAAGATATTATTTATTCGCGTAGAATTAATTAGTTTTTAGAGTGACGTATTAAATTCTAATAATTTGGTTTATAGAAAGGTAATGGGTCACTGGTAGGGCATACCATAGCCACCCTTGGACATCTAGTAGTGTGAGTCTAGATTAACCCATTCTACTAATAAAACATCCTGAGCCTAACTATAGATTTGTCAATATTCTTTGCACCTGGACCAAAGGGTAAAGAATAGGAATGCTTCTATTTGGCACAATACCATAATCTTAATTCCCTACTAAAGATAATTAATCTATAATTCTTGGATTAGTTGAAAAAGGAGAGTCATTTTTACACTTGCATAGAATTTTAATTACTGCTTATTTTAATTTACTGCTTACTGCTTCCTTTATTTTAGTAAAAATTATTATTTGAATATATATAAAAAAACGGTATATATAATTTGCATAAGAAAATTTCAAAATATTACTTATATTTTACTTTTTATTTCACTATTCCTGTGGGATTGATAACCAGGACTCCAATAGAGCCCTGTATTGCTTGAACGATATGTATACTTGCGTTTAAAATTTTAACTTTTACAATAATTAAATCTAAATATAAAATTATAAAAGTAAACCTCGCACATCAAGTTTTTGGCACCATTTGCTGGAGGTTAAATCTTCTAAAAAGTGGTATCAAATTTTTGTATTTTAAAGTATATTTAAAGTCGCATCGCATCACAAACCCATAAGAAAAATAAAAAAATCACATATAAAAAGCAGTATCAAACATATGAAAATTATAAAATAAAAAATATCAATAACACAAGTGAAATAAAATACAAATAGATTCTACGAAATAAATATGAAATGTCCAGTCAATATTCTAGAATAGCATCTGTTATTCGCTCTCTCAATTCGATCATTTTCGGGACACCTTCACCATCTTGGGTGTAAAATTCGAGTGACTCCACTTCTGGTTGTAGTATAGACTGTCCTACCTGAAATTCAAATCCTTCGAACGGGACCTGCTTGTGATCATCATCAGCCATACTGAAGTCTGCATCTGACCTAGAATGATGTCATCGAATGTAGTTGTGAAGCATCATCATGATTACCATAGTTTTCACCTATTTTGGAAACAGCTATGTCTACATATCACGTAGTATGACCCATTCTTCTTCCACACTCCAAAAGTTCTTTCAATCATGCTGCGTAAGGAGGAGCGTCTTTTGTTAAAAAAATTTTTTGCCACGACACTGCTGGATCTCTCAAAATCAGGAATGTTATATTAGTATCTGGAAATGGTTCCAGATACCCCATCCATAAGAGATATACAACATTTACCAAGTAATATTTACCTATCTCAAATACCATAATTAGTAATAATTAGTACAAAATAATGAATGTGGTATATAAATTAACTTGGTGGTGGGTGAGAGAAGCCATATCTTCGATTTTTTGTCGCATAAAAAAAAATCTGACTATCATGTGCATTGCTAATATACCTATAATATATAATATTTTTGTACACATTTATATACCTATTTTTGATGATATTGCACTTTAATGGAACTTATTTGTGTGTTTTTCTTCCAAGTACAATTAAATGGACTAAATATGTCAAAATAAGTGAAAAAAGATCAAATTTGGAGCAAAAATGAAGAAGGTGTTAAATTGAACTGGGCCGCCTAAGCGCCCAGATCTGGCGCCTAAGCTCCAGCAGACAGAGAAGGTCACGCCTAAGCGCCAAAGGCCCCGTGCTTAAGCACAGAGTAGTTCTTTGCAATTTCTAAGAATTATTCACAAATTTTAAAAGGGTGTTTGAGGCAACCTTTGGCACAAACATGTGTGACTGATCAAGGGCGTCAAAAGACATTCAAAAAGAACTTGAAATGATGCATCTTTTGGGAAGATTCATTAAATATGGACACATTTTGATGAGACGCCAAGGCACCTTTTGAGAAAATATAAAAGAAAGGACTTGAAGAAAATTTAGAGAGGTTAGTAAGTTGAAATAATGTGTAGAGAGAGTAGTTATAGTAAGAGGTTGTAGGATTATTACTTAGGTTTTCTGCACACTTATCCCATTCCTAGTGAGAGGGAAGGTGGGTAGAGATTCTAAGTAAAAATATAATGTTGTAGAGAGCTTTTAACTCTCTAGGGTTGGGCAACCAGTTCTAGCGAGACTTGTAAGAGAAAGGAAGAGATTCAAAGGAACTTCAAGAGTTTGGTGGAGAGGATAATGAGATAAGTTTTTATCTTTGTACTTTATTTGTTTTTAATTGAGACTTCTTGTATTTTAACATGAATTCTACTTTTAAAATTACTTGTTGTTGTGTTTTCTCCATGGATTCTGAGTTGTTTTCTGTATTTTTTCCTTAAAATGAAAAGTAATTACGTGTTGGATGGAAGTTGTTGAAGTATTAATCTTTAATGTTGGAATAAGTTTTGTTTATTTAATCCTTGTACTTCATGTACTTATTGATTTGGTCAATTAAGATGTTAACATTTGTTTTGAGAACATGTAAGATCCTTGTAGGTATTGTCTCAGTCAACTATTGGATGATGATGATGATGATGATGATGATGATGATGAGGATGATGATGGTGATGATGATGAAGAGGATGACGATGGTGATAAAGATGAGTAGTGAATGGTTTATGTTGGGTTATGTTTGAACTTTTATTTGTATTGTTGTTTGGACTATTGTGGTGTTATTTGTTGTTGTGGTAGACATTGTTGTTGTAGTTTATTGTGATGTGTAGTTATGTTTTGTTGATGTGGTAGTAATTATGTGAACTCTATTATTTTAAATGCACTTTGTTGGTTTGTGTTGAACTTATTCCTACTGCTTTATGAAGTTTATAATAGAGCTAACTTTCATTTTAAATTTTATGTTTAAGTTTCAATTTACTACCATGTATTTTCTTTTTGTTGTGGTTGAGATATTATGTTAGTTTGTATGATTTGCTTTTATGTGAGCCTCCACTGCATATAAGTCTTTTGATTTCATATATGCTAAAATCAAAATTAAATTTGATCATTCTTAGACATGTTTTTAATTTTTTTGCACTTGTATACTTAGGATATGAAAATCCCTTTAAGCATTATGTTTTAATTTTTCATTCTAGTCTATATATGTGATATACTAAAATATTTAATCTTATTTAAAATTTATGTTTGGGGGTGGGGGGATGAAAAATCAATTTTCAAAACTTGAAATTTATTTGTTCTAAAATATACTACAAATAAATTTGATTTTTTATTTGAAAAATGATTATGTGTATAAAGTTATATTAGAGTAATAAAATTTTGAATATAAAAATGAGTAAGAGAATTTGGTTAAAACTTTATAGTGATGAAGAAAAATTTCAAGTTAAAAATTTTCTTGGTGAAGAGATGTTAAATATTTTGTAACTATCTTTCGTAAAAAATATTATATTTTTTAAAAATGTATAAGAATTAGACTTTTATTTTCAATACTTAAATTTCTTTTATTAAAAGTAATTTTCAAACATATTATTATATTTTTAAGTAAAGGATATAAATTAGACCTTTGCTTTAGGAAAGAAAGTGTGAAATTCAAAATCTTTAAAGGTTTATCCAGATATAGTAATCATTGTCATAAAAGAAAAAAATAAAAAAGGAAAGATAAAGAAAAAGGGAAGTATAGTATGTAAAAATGTGAGGAGAAGCTTGAGGATTAGTGCATAATCAAAAATTAGTTCCACATATGATCTTTTTAATGCATAATATTTAAGAAACTCCTAAGTTTAAGGATGTAATATAGTGGTATAATTATTTTTAATGAAAATTCTTCGATACGATCCAATAATTTCTAATATTTTATAATATTTATGAGTGAGTAGGACTCAAATATGACTAATTACAAGCACAGCTACTAAAAACAAGCAAGCAAATATAACGAAGATAAATATGGGTTGCCTCCCACAAAACACTTGGTTTAACGTCGTCAGCCTGACAAACATTCAGTTATTCAATATGACTTAACATTAAAATATCTTTAAAATCTAGTCGATACCCTTCAAAGTATGATTTTAATCTATGTACATTAACTTTAAATATCTTTCCAGTTTTAGGATCCTCAATATCAACAGCTCCAAAAGAAGAAACTTTTATAACAGTAAGAGGTCCTATCCATCTAGACTTTAGTTTTCTAGGAAATAATTTCAATCTTGTATTATATAACAAAACTTTCTTTCCAAGTTCAAATTTCTTTCTTAATATCTTCCGATCATGCCATAATTACATTTTCTCCTTATAAATCATGTCATTATGATAAGATTCATTTTTAATTTCTTTTGATTCACTCAATTGCACAAATCACTTCTCACCTGCATCCTTTAAGTTAAAATTTAGCTCTTTTATAGCCCAATATGCTTTATGCTCCAATTCTACAGGTAAGTGGCAAGTCTTTCCAAATAATAGTCTTTAAAGAGACATTCCGATAGAGGTTTTAAAAGCGGTCCTATATGCCCATAATGCAATATCTAATCTCACAGACTAATCTAATTTGTGAAGATCCACAGTTTTCTCCAAAATTCTTTTAATTTCACGATTAGACACTTTGCTAAACCACTAGTCTGGGGATGATAGGAAGTAGAGATTCTATGAACAATGTCATATTTTCTAACCAATCTCTGAATCAGATTATTTCTAAAATGAGATCCACCATCAATTGTGATCGCTCTCGGCATTCCATATATTGTAAAAATATTTTTCATTAAAAATTTTAAAACTCTTTGAGCATCAAATCTAGGTAAAGCAATTGCTTCGATCCATTTTGAGACATAATCAACAACAACCAATATATATAAATTTCCAAATGAAGGATTAAATGGTCTCATAAAATCAAATCTCCATACATCAAAGATTTCAACTTCTAAAGTAAATTTAGAGGCATTTCATTTCTTCTAGAAATATTACCTACTCTCGACATCGATCACATGGTTTTATATATATATATATATATATATATATATATATATATATATATACCCCTAAAAATAGCAGGCTAATAAAATCTTGATTGTAAAATCTTATAAGCATTTTTATCGCATCTGAAATGTCCGCCAAATTCTAAATGATGACAACTATGAATAATTGGTTCAATTTCTTCATATAGCACACATCTTCTAATAATGAGATCTTTACACTATTTATATAGGTAGGGCACATCCCAAAAGTAAATATTATCATCATATCTAAATTTCTTTTGTTGTTGCCTTGTTAAATCAGGTGAAAAAATAACACTTACTATATAATTCACAATATCAGGATACCAAGGAAAATTCATTTTCTTAATGATATAAAATTGTTCATCAGGAAAAGTTACTGTAATTTCCTTCTCAAATTCAGATAGTTTATATTACTCCAGTCTAGATAAATGGTCAGCAATTAGATTATCAGTTTCTTTTCTATCAACTATCACTAAGTCAAATTCTTGCATTAGAAGTACCATTTGATTAATCTTGGTTGACATCATTCTTTTGCATTAAATATTTGATAGCTACATGGTTCGCATGCCCTATACATTTAGTTCTAATTAGATAAAGTCTAAGCTTTTCAAAAGCACACACAATAGCTAATAATTCTCTTTTCGCGGTGTTATAATTAATTTGAGTTTCATTCAGAGTTTTACTAGCATAGTAAATAACCTTGAACATTTTATCATACATTTGCCCTAAAGCAATTCTAATCGCAAAATCACTAGCATCACACATAAGTTCAAATGGTTTCTCCCAATCAGATGAAACAATTATAGGGGCGGTGACTAATTTTTCTTTTAATAGTTCAAAAGCCTTCAAGCACTCTTCATTAAAATCAAATTTCTTATCTTTTTCTAAAAGTTGGCACAAAGGTTTAGTAATTTTCGAAAAATCTTTAATATAATGCCTAAAACCCAGCATATCCTAAGAAAGCATCAAGCCATTTTAAAATTTTCTTCTTAACTACTTTCATCATTGGATTTATTCTCCTTTCATGGATCAGTTTTAAGTTTATGTTGTTCATTTAACAAAATTCTATGCATACAGATCGAAAGACTGGTTCTTTTAATATTAGCTAAGGTCTAACCAAAAGCTTTTTGTATCTTTTTAAAGTATCCAATAATATTTGTTCCTAATATTCATTCAAATCTGAAGATACAATAATTGGTAAGGTAGATGATTCACCTAAAAACATATATTTCAAATGATTAGGAAGAATTTTCATTTTAAGTTCAGGAGGTTTTATGATAGATGGAGTTAAACTTTTATCATCACTTTTCATAGTATCCAACATTTCAAATCTTTCCTGAACAAAATCTAAATCTTCATTCTTCATATCATCAAAATAATCTTCAATTTAATTATCCTCGTCACATTTCTAATTTTCACATTCTATTTTCTCTTCCAACATTTCTTTAAAATGACATTCTCTAAAAAAATCACAGATTTCCATTCGAAAGCATTCATCATCTTTTTATATTGAGGGATATTTCATAGATTTTAGAATATTAAATGTCTCATCTTAATCATTAACTCACATAGTTAATTCTCCTTTTTGAACATTAATCATAGCTCTTCCAGTAAAAAGGAATGGTCTTTCCAAAATAATTGGAATTTCTTTATCTTCCTCCATAACTAATACAATAAAATCCATAGGAAAGATAAATTTGTTCACCCAAACTTATACATCTTCTACAACTCCTTTAGGATAAGTAATGGAACGATCAGCTAACTGAAGAGATACAGAAGTAGGTGAAATTTCTCCTATTCCCAATCTTTTGAAAGTTGATAAAGGCATAATGCTAATACTAACTCCTAGATCACATAAAGCTCTTCCAAAAAGTTTTTTACCTATAACACAAGGATACAAAACTACCAGTCTTTAAGCTTTTTGGGAAGCTTTTTCTGAATAATCGCACTATACTCTCTACTAATTGCAACAGTCGCACGATCTATGAACTTTCTTTTCCTTTTAAGAACATCCTTCATAAATTTTGCATAATCAGACATCTGTTCTAATGCTTCAGTAAAGGAAAAATTTACTATTAATTTATTAAGGATTTCTAAAAATTTCATAAATCAGTTCCCTATTTTATTTTTTTAATCTTTGAGGAAACGGAGGTGGTGGTTTTTCTACAGTAATTTTCATTGGTTCAAGCGGATATTCTAAGTCTGGATATATTTTATTAGTCCCTTTTTCAGTTTCCATCTTCTCTTTCTCAGTTTCAACTTTTTTTTGCACTATCATTTCTAATTCTTTTTCACTCCTTAATTGAATAGCCACAATTTTCTCTTTGTTTTGATCTTTTGGATTGATCTCAACATTACTGTGATGATTTTCTGAAGGTCTATTATTAAGCGCAGTGAAAATATGTCCTAATTGATTCTCAATGTTCTTAATCGTAACACCCTGAGTTTGTAAATGATTACCCATATTTAAAATTAATTCTTTAGTAGACAACTTCTTTTCCTTAAATTGTGGGTTACTATTAAAACCTGAAGGATAAGAAAATCTATAGTTTGTGTTTCCTTGGTTGTTCAAATTTCCTACTGGGTTCACAGAATTGTTTCCCCATTACAATTAACAGTAGCATTATTATTTTGACTCCAGTTAAAATTCAGGTGATTCTTCCAACCAGGATTATAATAATTTGAATAAGGATTGTTGGGTCTATTATTTATAACATTTAAGGTCTCATAGAGTGTTTGATATTTTATTATCCATCCTAATGAATTTTCCTCTAGCACTGGGGGTGTTTGAGAATAATTCATTCTGTATTGATCTATTTTCTTCGAAATGGCAGCAATTTGACAAACTATCATAGTTATAGCATCAGAATCATGAATACTAGCTACTCTCTTAGGATTTACCCATTCAGAGGGCCATTGAAAATTATTAGTAGCCATCTCTTCTATTAACGAATATGTTTCATCAAAAGGTTTTGACATTAATGATCCACCAGCAGCAATATCTATAATTAATCTAAGAGATCCAACTAATCTATTATAAAATATTTGAATTATTAACCAATCTGGCAAAGCATGATAT
Source organism: Papilionanthe hookeriana x Papilionanthe teres (assembly GCA_022702705.1). Lineage (NCBI taxonomy): Eukaryota > Viridiplantae > Streptophyta > Magnoliopsida > Asparagales > Orchidaceae > Papilionanthe > Papilionanthe hookeriana x Papilionanthe teres. Next base: position 15,608 of record JAKZJZ010000083.1, read on the forward strand.
GGACACTTCCTAAGGAGATCTTTAAATCTTTCCCAAGATTCATATATTAATTCCTCTTCAAACTGACCAAAATATGTAATATCATTTTTAGCTTAGTAGTTTTAAATGGAGGGAAATATTTTGACAGAAATTTTTGTGAAAGTTCTTCACAAGTTCTTATAGATCTAGGTGCTAATGAATTTAACCATGCCTTGGCTTTATCCCTTCATGAAAAAAGAAAAAGTCTAAGTCTGAAAGCATCATTCGACACTCTATCATATTTAAAAGTAGCACACAATTCTAGAAAACTAGCTAGATGTAAATTAGGAACTTCATTGGGTGTTCCTCGAAATTAATTATTTTGTTTCATTTGGATAATAGCAGGTTAAAGCTCAAATGAATTAGCAGCAACATCAGGATTTTGGATAATTAAGTGTATTTCATCTGTTGTTGGGTTAACATAATCTCTTAAAGTTCTTGGTAAATTTTCATTTTCATTTCTTTGATTATCTAAGTTGTTCGCCATTTTGTGAGGATCTTCAGATTGTTTTTGTTGTTTTCAAAATTTTCTAATAGTACGCTCTAATTCTAAATCGTAAGGCACTAAACCTATGGATCCATTCCTACGCATATAAAATCACATAAAACACACTAAAAATTAAGCAAGCACACACAATTGCAAACTACAAAGTAAATGTTTCAAATACTACAATTTTAACAGTTACCGTTTTATACCTTCTTCGGAAATGGAGCCAAAAACTTGATGTCTGGTGCGCTGCCTCTAAGGTAAATATTCAAATGATAGTTTCAGTTCAATTTCACAATAAGATTAATTTAATAATTAGGCAATCACTCGTATACACAAGTAAACGTATCGTTCAAGTAATACAAGGCTCTAGTTGGTCCTGGTTATCAATCCCACGAGGAAGGTTGGAAATTTTTTCTAGATATAGTAAAAATTTGAAATCTAATACTCAATTCACAATGCAAGTTCAAGTACTATTTAAGTTGCTAGTGCAAAGATAATTAAAGCTAAATTAACTAAAATTACTTTCTAAATTATAAACAAGATTAACTAACACAGACTAAGTTTTGTATTGAAAGATCCGAATATGGAAACGTATCTTTCTCTTGCAATTATTTTATGATGAGTGATTGATATAAATTGATAATAATTTGTATTGTGTTAAATAGGAGCATTCATATTCTTTACCCTCATCAAAGTACCCCCTCTTCCAAGTTTTGTAAAGAACATTTACAAATCCTAGGCTTAGTCACTAAATCCATGGTTAGGCTGGGAGGATATTGGCTCTCACTTCAGAGCTCCCACTTCCCTTCACTTGAAGGCTAACCCTAGCTTTAGTTACCAAACTTTAGGACCAAATTGGGGATTTTAGCCTGTCACTCTAAAATCTCTAATTTGACGCCCATCAAACCACATTTCCCTATTTATTTGCACTCAATTCCCCTGAACTACACAACCATTCATAGACATTGAATGAATTCTCCACTATTCTTGTAGAACTCTTACTCCTTTTGAATTGAATGTTTCACAATAAATTTTAACAATTCAATTGGCCAGATCGAATAGTAAATGAAGTTAAAGTGAAAAATTATCACAATTTCTTAACATTTTTATGGCACATCAAATCTACATCAACACTTCACCACATCTCATTGCAAGAAGAAAGACAAAGTAATCTACTCAGAATTCAAGAGGAAGATACAACAATATATGGATTACATATATAAGCAAAGTCATACAAACCACAAAAGTAAGTACAACTTATCTCAATTTCTTCGCAAATCTCTTGAAGTTTCATTGAATCATTTTCTCTCTTCACTACAACACTCAATTCTCTCTTTAAAATAGAAAGGAAGAAGCAATCTCTCACTTTCCTCCTTCTCCTACACTCTTTAGAGAAGAATCCCTCACAGAATAAGACTTTACACACTTACCGCACACTCTCCATAAACCCTTCAAAAAGAGTCCAAATACAATGAATTTGACTTCCACCAACATTGGGCACCGGCAGCGTTGGATAGGGCGCCAAGTGCTAGTCCACCATTTAAATTTTGAACTCTTTGTAACTGGGCGCCGGCGGTGCCAGTAGGCTAAATTCTTCATTTTGCCTCTTTTTGCTCCAAATTCATTCCTTTTCAGTTCCTTTTGCTCCAATCAACTAAAATCATCATACATGTAACAAAACATGAATAATATCTTCCTTTAAAGTGCAATATTACCAAAAATGAGTACAAATTATACAGCAAAAATATAACATATTTTTGGTGCATCAATGAGTTCCCTAAAATACATACTTTAAATGTGTAGGTAGAACCTTCATCTCTATTTCATGAGTTTTTTTCAATAGATGGAATCAGTGGTATACTATTCTCAGTAGCTTCTAATTTCAAAATTTTTCTGAACAGAATTTGAATCCTCAGCAATCTTCTCATTTGATTCATCCTCAAAATCACTTTCAACTTCAGCTTTCTGTTTTTTCTATTCTGAAAAAACTTCATCTTTTCGATCTGATATGACTTCACATCTGTCTTGAAAATAATTAAAAATCATATAATCAATGATATCCATTTTATAACATTTTTCATAAAGATACTTCATTATTTTAAGAAGATTAAATGTAACTTCCTGATCATTCACTCTCATAGTTAATTCTCATTTTTGCACATCTATCATAGCAGGTCTGGTAGTAGGGAAAGTTCTCCCCAAAATAATAGGTATTTCTTTATATTTTTCTATATCTAAGATAATGAAATCAACAGGGAATATAAATTTATCCACTTTAACCAACACTTCTTCTATAACCCCTTTAGGATAAGTGATAGATTGATCAGCTAACTGTAGGGTTATAGTAGTGGGAGATAACTCTCCTAAACTTAACCATTTAAATATAGATAATGACATAAGTTTAATGCTCGTTCCTAAATCACATAAAGCTTTTCCAAAAAACTTCGCTCTAATTGCACAAGGTATGGTAAACCTAGCAGGATCTTTGAGTTTTTTAGGAAGCTTTTTCTAAATTATTGCACTACATTCTTTACTAAGTTCAACAATCTCATAATCTTCAAACTTCCTATTTTTATTTAAAACTTCTTTCATAAATTTAGCATAACTTGGCATTTGTTCCAAAGCTTCAGCAAAATGGATATTAATGTAAGCTTCTTAAATATCTCAAAAATCTTTAAAATTGCTAATGCAATTTTTGCTATCTAAGTCTTTGAGGAAAATGTGACGATCGTCTTTGTAAATTAACCTTAGTTGGAGAGACAAATGTTTCTGCTTCCTTAACAATAGCTTCTTCGAGTTTCTCAGTTTCTTTAACTTCTCTCTCAACTTCAATTTCTTTGAACTCCAACATTTAATTCCTTTCTACTTCTTAGTTGGACAACTTTAACTTGCTCTTGCTCTTTACTTTTATCTTTAGGATTGATCTCAACATTACTAGAAAGTGTTCTTTGAGGCCTATTGCTAAGTGCATTAGCACTTTGTCCCAGTTGATTTTCTATTATTCGAATAGCAGGGCTTTGACTTTGTAATTGATTACCCATTTGTAACACTACTTCTTCTATAGACAACTTCTTCTCCTTACTTTGTTGGTTGCTACTAAATCTAGGAGTATAAGTACGCCTGTAGTTATTATTACCCTGGTTGTTCTAGTTCCTCAATTGAGTGTTCCCCCATTATTGACATCCACCACTAGAATTATTATTCCAGTTAAAGTTAGGATGATTTTTCCAACCTGGGTTGTAATAACTGGAATATAGGTTATTGGGTATATGGATAGCATTTATAGTTTCCAATGAAGTGTGAGAATCAAGCATTTGTCCTTATAAATTTTCTTCAATCATATAAGATGTTGGAGAAAAATTCATTCTAATTTGGTCTATCTTCCTAGATAATGCAGCAACTTGAGATGCAACTATTGAAATAACATCATTATCATGAATACTGGCTACTTTTTTAGGGTTTACCCTTTCAAAAGGCTATTGAAAAATAATTGTATTCATTTCTTCAATTAATTAATAAGCTTCATCAATCAGTTTAGACATTAATGAGCCTCTAGCAGCAACATCTATGATAGTTTTAAGGGATCCTACTAACTCATTATAAAAAGTTTGAATAATTAACCAGTCAGTTAAAGCATGATGAGGATACTTTCTAAGGATTTCCTTAAATCTTTCCCAAGCTTCATATTTTTATTCTCCTTCATACTGAGTAAAAGAAGTAATATCATTTCTAAGCTTAGCAGTTTTTGAAGGTGGAAGATACTTAGCTAAAAATTTATGTGCTAAATCTCCCCAAGTTCTAATAGATTCAGGTGCTAACGAATTTAACTACATCTTAGATTTATCCCTTAATGAAAATGGAGAAAGTCTATGTCTAATGGCATCATTTGATACACCATCATATTTAAATGTAACACACAGTTCTAAAAAGCTTGCTAAATGTTAATTTGGATCCTCAGATAGTGTTCCCCAAAACTGATTTTTTTGTGCCACTTGTATAATTAAAAGTTTAAGTTCAAATGAGTTAGTCTCTATAGGAGGAATTTGAATACTTAATTGAATTTTATCTAATGTAGAGTTTGCAATCCCTTAAAGATTTTTGTAAATTATGATGTTCATTTTCAGCAGTTTGAATATCTATATTATTTTGTGACGTGTTTGTCATTTCTTGAAAATTATGAAGTCTTCCTTGTTTTTTAATTCTCCTTATAGTGCATTCCAATTCAATATCGTAAGGCACTAAACGTTCAGATCTAGAACTATGCATAGACAAAGTAAAAAAATTTTAGAAAATAAAATAGCAAACTAAAAATAAAAATATTTAAAATTTAAGTTTTTTTATTTTTAATTTTTTTTAGTTTTTAATTTTTTTAATTATTAAAAATACTAAAATTAATTCACTTAAAAATATATTTAAAATTTAGGTATAATTCCAAATTAAAAGTTTTGGCGCTATCCCCGGCAACGGCGCCAAAAACTTGACCTAACCCGTAAATACGTGTACTTTTAATATCCAAAATATTGCCAATAATATGTCCCAAATTATGTTTAGTTGCTAGTGTAAATAAATGTAATGATTTAGGAAATATATAATAAATTCTCACACTATGGGTGCTACACAATTATATGTATCATTTCAAGTAATATAGGAAATTCCTTAAAAATCCCACTATCGATCCCACGGGGAAAGTAGTAACTCTAAAAATTAACTTGTAAAATTTCTACCTAAAATACAGATCAAATATATAAGTGAACTGTGTTGATATGCTTGCAAAAATATTACTACTAAATTTAAAGAGAAAGTAACAACGAAGTGCAACTGTTTAATAAAGTAAACTAACGAGTTTAAATATTATAGAAAAAATTCTTTTCCTTAAAAAGAGATGTTAATCTATGTAGGATTCAAGTGAATAAAAATACAATTTTGTATTGTGACAACTAGAAGCAATCATACTCTTTACCACCTCTCGGTGTTAGCAAAAAACATTGGCTAATTTAGAGCTTTTCGCCAATTTGTGTAGTAGTGCGGAATAGATCTGGCCTCCCACCTCCTGATTAACCACTGTGCCCTCTCTATAGGATCTACAAGGGACCCTTACGATCCAAACTCTAAACAAAATTGATAAAATAATCAAATCTGTCACCTTAGAAAAATCATTTCTACGTCCATCAAAACTTATCTTTCTATTTATTTGCACTCCCCTTTAGGTGATCGCAACGGCTCTGCCTAGAATGAAGTGTTGTATTCACAAGTTGGGTGAAATCATAGCCTCCTGCGTCATTATGTTTCTCAATGGATTTTAACCTCACAAGTTGCCAATTTGTAAAATAAATCAAGAATCAGTGAAAATATCATCACAATTTTTAAGATTAAAAAGAGGTCTTTAAATCACATTCATCCCACAAGATTAATTCTCATGTGTAAGAAAAAAGAAAAGGAACTACTCAGAGTTCATGGAGATTAAACAAAAAAAAATCATTTATATCAAAATTTAAGTCTTACAATACAAACTTAAAACACAAATACAAAGTACCATATGTCTTCTCCTAAAGAAAATTTCTAGAGTTTCCTCTCAGCAATCTCTAACCTCTTACACAAATATCACTAACAAACACTCACACACAATAAAAAGAACAATAAAAGAAAATAAAAACTTTCTAAAAGTCACTTAAAAGTCTCTAAAAGTCCTCCTATTTTTGGCCAAATTGTTCTCTTTTAATAGAGAACTAAAAATAACCAAGGGTTGCTTCATGCACTTCTTCAAAATTCGGCCAAATACCTTGTATCTTCTAGAAAGTTAGTTACTAGCACCATATTGTTGACCTCATTTTTGATGAGGTCTTCTCTTCTTCATTTTAGTACTTAGGATCTAGCCTTAGGATTTTCCTTTGACTATCTTAGAGGATTAGAATTGGGACCCACCACTTAGAAATTCAAACCACTTCTTAACTCCCTGCAAACTCCACAAACTTGACTATAGACCCCTAATCACGTAGAGGGTTGAAATCAAATGTGGAAGTTTAAAGGATGAGTCCCTATAGGACTCTTTGGCCTTAGGACCGCCTACTGAGTGGCCCAGTGCCGGAGAAGGGCTGACTTGCACATACACTACACTACACTTTCACACACCTCCTAAAACCACACCCATACCCAACTTGACCTCCTGACTCATGTAGGTGATTCACATGGATGGTCCTTAACCCCTAAGCCCTTGGCTAAGAGGGTTAGGAACAACATAGTGGATGCCTCAAATGAGTCCCTTCATGGCTCATGTGGGCTTGATATGGCTTCATGGCTCAACCAAAATGATTTCATTCCACTCGCATTCACCCAAGCTTCAATTTTCCAAATTTTCAATTTTCCAAATCTTCAATTTTCCAAATCTTCAATTTTCCAAATCTTCAATTTTCCAAATCTTCAATTTTCCAAATCTTCAATTTTTGACCCCCGGGACCCTACACTCGCTAACTTTACCCAAAACTCTCGAAACTACCCAAAATTTGCAAAATCACCTAAATTACCCAAAATTCCTCAAAATCAATCCCAAACATTCCCACATTACTCAAATTGATCATCCATACCCAAAAATACCAAAAATTCCAAAAATACCTCCCAATACCCTCCAAATACCCAAAATACCCCTCTTGACCCAAAAATCCAAAAATTCATAAAATTCCCAGAAAATTCCAGAAAATTCTAAATATTCCCAATTTCATTTGGTTCAACTACACCATGGGCCAATTTTGTCAATTTACCCTACTTTCGTCAAAACCCCAATTTGACCCATTTTAACCCTAAGTGAACCCAATGTCAAACCAAACCTACCCAATTGACCCAAATTCTGGTCCAATTCAATTCTAAACTTCAATTCATCATTCCCAACACTAATCTAGACCAAACCCAAGTCCAATTTGATTGACATTTGGATCCAATTTCACTTTGGGCCTTAAAGCCCAATTTGAACCCATGACCCAAACCTAACCCAAACTCACCCAATTCAACTCCAATTAACCCCAAATCTTTTCTAAACCTTACTTAACATTCCCACAAACAAAACACTAACATGATTTGCCCAAAATTTAGACCCAAACCCCACTCAAATTCATCCCAAAATCAAAAAGCCCAATTTTGACCTAAACCCAAACCTAACCCAAATAAGCCCAAACCCCAAAATCAAAACCCAACCAAAGCCAAAAACTCTTTGAAACACTCCCATAAACATTTACCAACATTTATTTTACATCAATTTCAACCCTAGCCCAACATTGGCCCAAGTTAGCCCAATTTGACCTACATTGGCCCATTTACCAAAGAGGCCCAAATCCAACCCAATTCAAACCCAAATCATTCCAAACTCATTTCAAATCACTCATGACACATCCATGAACTAAACCCAACATTTGTTTGGCCCAATCCTTCACCAAATTCCCATCCATAAATTTATTTTTTAAACCAAAAGCCCATTTTCTTAAACCTTCCTAAAAGCCCAAATTTCATGCTAAAGCCCATATGACAAATTCTTCTCATCATACCCTTAAATAAAATCAATCCCTAAGTTTCAAAACTCATCATGAAGCCATTCCAAATTAAGCCCCATACAAATTTCCATCAAAATACCAAAATTTTCTTAAATCCATTTCCATGAAATTGACTTAACTTTTCCCAAGCCAAAGATGAGCCATGAAGCCATGCATGAGCCACATGGAAGCCATGAGAGCCTCTTTACATGTCACCATGCCATTTTGGGCAAAAGGAGGAGACTCTTTCCTTAATTCTTAAAGGTGATTAACCACTCCCATGAATCCCCTTAACCATGCTTATGCCTAATTGTGCTTGGATGGTGACTTGACCCTACTGATTATGCTGAGCCAAATCACTTTCTCTTCGACTTAAACCAAGCCTTGGGTGGTACACCTAGCCCAAAGGGATGGGTTGACCAATTTGAGCCAAAATAAGCCTTCTCTCATACCGTTCTAATCCAAGCCTTTTACACATGGCATTTGCCGATCGCCTACACTAAACCCCAGCCACGACCCACTCGAACAAGATGGTGACCAGGTGCACGGCCGGCCGACCACCAAGTCGCCGGAAAACACCATGGCCGAGACCTCGGGAGGCGCCAAACTTTGGAATTCCACCTCGTCGAGCCGCCCCATGCCCAATGGCCACCATGGTCGTTCTTCCCATGCCCGAGCAGGTCGATCCCAACCCTCGGCCATCCCCGTGAGGCTCTCCGACCCACCTCTATTTAAACCCGACCCCCTCGAGGCCATGAAAAAAGAGTTGCACAAACCTTGCCGAAACTCCGCCAAAATTGCTCCAAACCCTACTCCATACTTAGAGCGAGTTGATCCCAGAGTGTCAATTTGCCCTAATCCCCACCAACGTAATCCAATTCTCAACCGAAATTTCACCCAAAACCGAGGACACTTTGCCACGGTGAGCCAATCTTCAAATTGATCGGTCCTACACCTTCACCGGACCGGGGAAGAAGTTTCTCACCGAAAGCCCCATCTCCGAGCCACCCGGTTGTTCCGACCTCCAAGCTTTGTGATCGGCTGTGGTCACTTTCATAGCTAGGCAATTCACCAGACCAGGAGACTTCATCTGGAGCTTGCTGGGATCTAATCGAAGGTGACACAACCCTCAGATTGAAGCCACACTTCTCTGAGCAAAGGTATAAGCTAATTCTTCATCCCGAGCTTCTGGAGATTCTCCATTTCAAATGCTTTAATTTCAATGCATGATCACTGTATAGATGTGTTCGTCTCTTCAAGACGAATCCATAGAGCACAAGAACAGGAAAATCCGTTAAGTATTGAGTGAGTTGTTAGGGTTTTAGTGTGGACGGCTCTCGGGTAAAGACGCTTGGGGACGATGAACGGATGCCGTTCATTTAATACACACACGGACGGACGGCCAGGATCGCGCCGGATGAGGAGACGGAACGATACAGCGGGCCCCTGGAGCGCTGAGTCGGATGGCGGCGTCGAATCGAGAGAGCGCCACACGGTGTTTACGAGCCGCCGAGGTCGACGCGGCGCCGCGTGGATAAATAGAAAATTAGGGTATTTCTCTATTTATTTAATTCCCTAAACTTCAAAAATCCATAACTTTGTGTAGAAAAATCGAAAGATAAAATAAAAATACCCTCTTGCTCGGTGAACGAGAGGAGAATAATGTGGAAAAGAAATCATTTAATTTCATCAAGTATTTTATTTTTAATGATTTATTTACTCTCTGCATTATTTTAATTCTCTATGCATATAGGAAATTCACCATGGCATGAGACCATAGGGCTTTGAAGCCTCCGAATTTGGGAACATCCCCTGAATTTTCCAAAGTCGAGGCCATCCCTATGAGAAGTTATTGATTTTTCAAATTCATGTTGCTGTTTTGAGTATTTTAAATCCAATAATTAGCATGTTATGAAATAAATTCTAGGAAAATTTGGTGGTGTTTATTATGGCCAGAGGACCCTAGGAAAAATGGGTTTTGAATTAATTCATTTAAAATAACCCTAATTGGCTTAAACACCCAAAATAGTTTCTTAATTATTTAGAGCTAATCATACATCAAATTGACTTGAAATCAATTCTCCACTGACCTTTAGGATCAGAGGAACCCACTATAAAAATTTGAAGTCAATTGGACTTGGTTAGCCCTACTAAATGGGTTGATTAAGCCATTTAGTCAATTTGAACTTTAAAAATTCATAACTTTCAAAATACTTTTCAAAAATTCACCAAATTAGTTTTGGAGCCTCTCTGATATCAGGGGAATTTAAGAAAATTAAAATTGTAATTTTCTAAAAAAGTTGATTTTTTGTATTATTTTAATATTTTAATAATTAAAAAATAATAAAAATCATAAAAATAATAAAATTCACCAAAATGTCACATTTTGAATTTTAATCACTTAGGAACAAACCCCATATTTTTCTTAAGTCTCTATAATGAGATATTAAATTTTAAAGCCCTAAGGTAATTTTAAAATTAAAAAAAATGTATTTTTTAGCATTTCCACTAAAATAATTCTAATAAATCAAAGAAAAATCAGAAAATTATAAAAATTGATTCTCTGATTTCCTTGATATCAGAGAGATTTTTAAAAAATATAAAATTCATTTTTCAATCTTTATTTTATTTTTAAATTAATTAATACTCCAAAAGTTAAAATAATTATAATAAAAATAATATAATCCAAAAAATCACCAAAATTGGTCCAAGTGGTCCTCTGGTCATTAGAAATGTCCCATAATTTTCTTAAGGACAGAAACTTTCCCTTGGTCATATTATTAAATTTTCCTTGGAAATCCCTATTTTCTACCAAAAATAATTACATAAATAAATTAAATACAGAAAAATCATATTTTCTCCCCTCATGTCTTTATTGACATATGAGTGAAGTCACATAAAAATTTTAAGTTCATTTAAGCTCAATTTAGTGAGTTATGAAATTATTAAGCTTGGAGGGCAAAATGGTAATTAAAATTCTAACCCTTAATTAAAACTTTAGGTTTAATAAAATTAAAGAGTAAAATATTTGATCTTAATCTGATTTGGATGATTGAAATTTAAATAATTAAAGGGTATAAACCTATTAAACAATTTAAAAATAATTGAAATGAACCTTAATTAAATAATTAATTAAATTTGGAAGAATAATAAAGTTGGAATTATTAAAATAGGGATATTATTTGGAAGAGATTTGTTCTTTAATTTAAAAATCCCTAAATTAATCATCTCAATAATATTTAATCCCCAATTAAAATGATAATTCAAATTTAAGATTTAAAATGCTAAAAGACTTAATCATTAAATTAAATTAAAGTTAAATTATTTAAATTAAACCTTTTTAAAATTTTAATTAAATTAAAAATTAAAAACAAAATTAAATTAAAATTAAATTAAATTAATTAAATAAAATAAAATTAAAAAAATAATTAAATTAAATTAAATTAAATTAAATTAAATTAAATTAAATCATATTAAATTAAATTAAATTAAATTAAATTAAATTAAATCATATTAAATTAAATTAAATTAAATTAAAATAAAAAAAAATAAAATCAAGTTAAAATTAAAATTAATTTAAATTAAATAAATTAAATCAAATTAAATTAAAGTTAAATTAAATTGAATTAAAAAATAACATCACCTAAGATATGAAGAAATAAACATAAAGCAACTTGAACACTATTCCAAATTTAAACCCGTTAACTGAGATTAAATTAAATCACAAACCATTTGAACACCAATTTGCCCTCGAAAGCTTTGGTTATCATAACTCCTAAATAGAACGTTAAATGAAATGTTACTTCACCTATAGGATATTCAAATGTCCTAGTTCACTGAGCAAGATAACAAAACTTGAACTCCCGGACGATTAATTCATTTGTATGATTAAATTCATTTGGACTTAAAACAATTCTAGCAATATTAAAAAGATGTTTAAGATTCTTCTTAAGCACTTCCTCAATATGACGAGATGTTTATAAGAACAACTAAACTTAATTGTTCTTTGATGAAGAAAATCGTCCTCAAACCAAAACACAAGAACCTAGACGTCATAGGAAATGACTAGCTATAGGATTAGGAACTTGGTAGAAAACCATAACCCTTCTCTTAGCTTTACCTAGGAACTTGCTTGAATATTCTAATTGTGTTTTAAGTGCAGCTTGGGATGACGGGAAGACCCTCCAGGTACGCTTTTATTTTATTGCAATTTACTTTATTGCAATTTATTTAATCGCATCGTGCTTACTTTTCTTGCATGATAAACAACTGTTGCATGAAAACCCAAACCTTTAGGATAGTCCCTAAAACTGAAACCAAAACTAAATTAAAAGTCATTGCAAGATAAAATTCACCGCAACAACATTTCAAAATATAAAATAACTCAAAATTTAATCACAAACAGAACACAAAACTACAACTACAACTAAATTAAAACGTCTTGTTGGATGATCGGGAATACCTCGGATGATGTAACCTACGTGTTGCTAACGGGATTTCCCACTGGTCTAAATGAAAGTGTGGAACTCATTCAGTTGAGTTTAGCAAATTCATCTGGACTAAGTGAATCCGATAAAAATAACGATGCCGGAAGGATGGAACCGTGGGATCTTAACCGGTGTTGTTATAATCAACTTTAAGATTTGTTTTAATTAAAACATAAAAAAAACACTTGGACTTTAAGATTTTCTCTAAACCAAAACACTTTTCTCATCTCCTGAATTATGACTTCTAAAACTAAACCTCTGCAACAACAAAGAGCTCGGAGCATGGTGGGCAGCACGGCCATCGTCATCAGCAAAACCTGAGTCTACTTCGATAAAACTTTCCTAGAATTAAATAACCAAGCCATAGGACCTCGAGGTAGTTTGCCTAGTGCAACATAAATCCTCAACCTTTTGTTAGGCATTTGCATTGCAAATTAAGCTCTAACCGGTTTTAGGATTCCGAGGTAGTCGTCCGATACGACATAAACCCTCACATCTTCGAGGCTATTTGTATGATTTTATCATACAAATATAAGTCCAAATTAACTAAAATTGGCAAGACTGAAATATTAAATAATATTAGGACTTTCCTAAATTCAAGCCAAACAATAGGATAGTCGGGAAATTACCGAAGTTCGCTTCGAATCTGTAATTTCTCCTACCTTTCTTCCTTTGAATTCCCAAAACAAAATGTTCCAAATTTGATCCATTCCCTATCGAAATTCTAAAATTCAATCCTTTGAAAACTTAAACTTTGAAATTCTTGAGAGCAGAACTACCGATTATTATCGAGAGTTTTCTTAGGTGATTCCTGTCACTTAAGATGTAATTAACTATAGGGCTTGCCCTTATAGGAATTTTAAAGAACCTGAGTAATATAAACCCCGTTTAATGCTTTCATATTAAGCAGGGGAATTTGTCGGCTTATAAAATTGGTTCGCAGACCAAACGGATGTCACAAACCTTTCTAGTTTATCTAAGCGAGCCCCATTATCAAGCAGTGTGTCTATTCTTCGGGATAGATACACGGTTTGTGATGCAGTGCTCGTTTATGTGAACTATTTGGGATGTGAAATCAGTTTGATTTCATATCTTAAAATTTTCAAATTTAAAATTATTTTTAAAATCAAATACTACTTTTCAAATTATTTATTTAAATTAAATTAAAAATTCGCCGCACAATTTCTGTTAGGCGACCCCTTTTTCAAAATAAAACACACTCAACCTAAAAATATGCCGACAACTTCTGGCGACTCCGCTGGGGACAATTCCTCTCTCCATTTTTAATCAAATAGTTCTACTTTCAAAAATCGGTAGTGCATCCATGTCCCTAGTGGATCAAACTTCCCTTCTTTCCGTTGAAATACTATGTTCATTTCTACCTTGAACAAGTATAGCCAACATTATCTCGGATTTAGGAGCCACTGTTTAGACACCCCTAAACAGAGAGGTTCCTAGATCCTTTTACCTCATTTACGAGGTGGGGTGGACCCCAATAGGTGTTAGTTTAGGAGTGATCCTTCGAGTCGAGAAGTCTTGCATAAGACTTTCTTTTCCTTTCCAACTCGAATCGGATTCATTACCTTCTCTACACCTTTCGAACATTCCGTTCTAAATAAACAAACCCTCTAATGAATGACTCTTTTAACAAATAACTCCTTCTTATAAATACATGAACAAGAATGTGCTCGGACTCTTTCGATTCCTTCCTTTTCGTCCCGATGAGAAGAAGCATAACTCGGGACCGACAATCAAAATCTACCCTCGCGAAATGGAAGCCCCAAAGCCGATTTTCTCCTTCACCAATGGATCGGACTTCGCCGTTTACAAGGATGAGCCGCCCGACAATGGGATCATCCGGCTTGGACAAGGATTCGAGAACACAAATGTCATGATCACCGACGTTACCCTTTTCGCGCTGACAAACAAAGTATCTGAAACTGAGAGACCTTTGATCGAATTCAACCTTAAGTCAACTCAAGAGTTTCCTCCCCCGCAAAAGATTCCAACCGAGAGGAGTACCGCTCGTCCACGAAGGACCGTTGTTGCTACCCCCACCGGTCTAGATGTCTCCGCACCTACCCCGGCTTCGCCAAATTAAAGGGGAAGGAAATCCGAACTATGGTGAACCTGTTACCGTGGAGGGTACAGCACCTTCTCGTGAGACCTTCGTTTTGAAATCGGGTCCAGCTCGAGAATTCCATCACTAACATGGACCCAAAGAAGGAACGAAGTAGAAGGATCGCTAGAGAAGCCGTAGCCGCTGAAGTCGCTTTCCGGAGGAAATCCCGAACTCGCCCGAATATACACCGTTGCCCGAATACATACCACTTTTGGGAGGAAGCGGGTTCCATCCCCTCTCCGCCACAGAGGATGAAGAAAATGTTCGTAAGATTGCCGCCACATTGCCTCGACCCCGCATATTACAACGATAGCCGCAAGAAAAGGACTAGAACTACGCCATTTGCTCGACCGCAAACTTTGATAGAGAAGTTAGCAAAGAAGGAAAAGTGCACTCGTATCGAAATTTTAAGAAGGGTAGGGCGGGTGCCGCCCAAGTCCCGTCTCGGGCCGCGAGTGGAACCCGCCATCGTTACGGAAAAGCCAAATAAAAGGATGAAGGCTAGTCCGCCTATCGTTGTTTCGTGGTTACGGATTAGGGAGGATACCACCTTCCAAAGCATTTGGTCGACTGCACCATCCGGTCCTAGACCTTCTGCCGCCGGAAGGATGGTATGGCGTCCCACTACTGGACAATTAAGATCGAAACAACAGACTCGAGAAGGAAAGTCTCGTCAGGAGACTTGAATCCGAAGAAAGTGCTACTGCAGTAAAGGGGACTCATGAGAAGGGAACCCAACAACTATCACACGACAACTGCAAGAATGCGCAGAAAGGACCGCTAGAGGATGCTATGGAAAAGTTGAGGACTGATATTCGACGATTAGCAAAGGAAAGAGAAGAGAAATTTGGAGATGAGATTGATTCGTCAGAATTCATGGATGATGAGTATGCGTAAATTAACATGGTCGAAACACGAGCTTCGTCAAGCATCACAAGGTGCTCCCGCAGTATGCGAAAGAGAGGAGCCGGAAGTAATGAGGAGGCAAGCCTTCAAGAGAAAGATGATACGATCGCCCAAATGGCAAAAAGGATGGAAGAGATGGCCGTAGCCCTAGCCACTCTCCGCAGTCAAGTGCAACCCCAAAGAGAGACACCCCTGGAGGTCATTCACATTGTAGACGGAGGAAAGGAGATTATGTCCGTCAATGGGGATGATCGATTAAAGAAGGATGTGACACAAAGCATGATTCCGAAAAGGATATCAAGAGCTTCGGTGGAACAACAGTGCGAGAAGCCTTGGCACGATCAAAGAGCGGGACATCCATTCGGACGGGTAGACCTTACCCTGAAGAATTCGACACTGTCCAATACCCGAAAGGCTTTGTACCACCTCTGTTCAAGACCTTTGATGGAACCAGGAACCCCCGACAGCATGTTGCACACTTTCGTGCTAGTTGTTGCAATGCCGGCGGAAGTGATGCATTACTCTTCAGACAATTTGTCAGCAGCCTGTCAGGGATCGCCTTTGATTGGTATGCAGAATTACCGAATGGTTCAGTGAAGATATTTTCAGAACTGGATAACATCTTCATCAAGCGATTTGCCGAAGTTCAGCACCACATCACTATAGGTGATTTAGTGGTAGAGAAGAAGAAGTCGAACGAAACTTTGGTGGATTACATACTTCGATGGAGGAACCTAAGTATGAAGTGTGAGCCACAACTACAAGAACAGCATGCGGTCGGCATCTTACTTAAGAGCATTCATGGCCCGATAGCACTTATCCTCAAGGGATTTACTATTAAGACTTTTGAGAAGTTGTTAAGCAAGGCCGGAAGCTTGCAAGAGGAGGCGAAGCAATTAAGTTTCACCGACAAGACGTACAAACCGAAGCCCGTGAAAACTTTTGAAAAGAAGTCCGGGATTGTTGCAGCGAATCGACAAAGGCAAGCAACCGATACAAATATCGTCGAACGGCCGCGAAGAACCTCAACGTAATTACCAACAACCCCGACGCAGCTATCGAGTCATCTCAACAGCATGAACAACCGCCTCGTCCGCAACGTACGTTAAGGGAACTTCGAGCAGGAGTATCCGTTCAAGAATGAGGCGGTGCCGAAAATGTTCCGTCAGTCCGATGAAGACTCCGCATTTCCAACTCGCCGCAGCCTAAGAGACCGAAGAAGTCAACAAGAAAGGTGATCCCAACTTTCGCCCTTACCACCGGATGCTCGGACACAAGATAGAAGATTGTATTACCTTCAAAAGTCGGCTCAACGACAATCTTCGGAAAGGGAATATAACGATCCCGAAGGAATACATGAAGGAACCCCAGAAAGGAGGTTCCGTCAATGTTGTCTCGACTGATCTCATTGTTCCGATAGATCCCTATGCTACTGATGATGGGTGGACCACCGCTTGGACAAGGTCTTCGAAAAGGATTTTGGATCACATCCAAACCGCTTCGGTGCGAGCCTCAATTCAGAGTTCGAAACCTGTCAAGTCGGCACTATCACTTGCAATAGAAGAACCACCTCAACAGGAGACGATCGAAGAGAAGAAGAAAATTGATGAAGAAGAGAAGATCGAGGCTTCTAAGGCTAGAGCTAGGGGTCGCTTATCCTAGGATAGTTGTTTCCGATTCTGGAGAGAAATCCCTCGAACCTCCGACTCGTATGATTATCCGCTCACTCCGGTGGGATCTTATAATGATAAGGGATATGGCGTTGGCTACGTTTTGACTGTTTCTAACGATTACGTAACTAGCGACAATCCGGACATCGATTTCGATACCAATGACAATTCTCAAATCATACACAATCTCGACGATCACAATGACGAAGAAGACATCCATCAAGGAGGCTACGAGAGTTCAACAAGCAACGAATCTATCTCGCGAGTTTCGAGGAGCTCCAATCACAATAGAGTTAGAGCCTTCGTACTCGAAGCTAATCAAGAAGAACCCGTCATTCCGATTCGAGAGGAAACACCAAAGAAACTCAATACTAGAGTCGAAGAAATTACGGAAGTTAACTTAAGAAGTGGAAGAATTCTACCTCCGAGAATGGGTCCAAAGGACAAAGGAAAGCGTGTGGTTGTTCATGAAGAACCAACCCCGCAGAAGAAATACCCATTCGGGAAGAAGCCGAGACACATGAAAACAAAGTGGACTATAACGTGCTAGCCCATCTTAGGAAACTACCGCCAAACCGAGCATCTACGACGCTCTCATCTTATCAAAGGAGATGAGAGAAGCTCGATCAAGGCCTTACTTGATCCGTAAATTTGCTTAGCTCAAATGGCCGGAGATTCCTTAGATGAGGTTTGCTTGTTAAAGGAACAACGAGGTGTTACCTTCACGGACAATGACCTATTACTTGGGACGCGAGACCACAACCGACCGTTGTACATTTCAGCTTACAATCGGGAAGTTTACACTCTCCGCAGTATTGGTGGATCCAGGAGCATCAATCAATATAATGAGTCTTCGAACACTAAGCATATTTGGAAATCGATGCTCGCGAGCTCGAAGCCGACAAAATGTTATTAAGAGGATTCAACCGTAAAGGAGAAAGAGCCCTCGCATCAATAACACTACTAATGAAGACAGGTGACTTAGCAAAGACAACCGCAAAATTTCACATAATTAATTCAGAAACGTCATTCAACGCTCTACTGGGCTGACCATGGATACATGAAAACAAAATGGTACCATCATCTCTACATCAGTGCATCAAATACTACGATTGAGGGGAACAGTGCATCAAAGGTGACTTACAACCATTCTCCGTACATGAAATTGGAATTCACGAAGATGCAGCTTATTATGCACCTCCGAAGAAAACAATCTTCTCCAGAGATACCATAACGAATGAAGCAAAGAAAGTTTGGGACGACGAAGAACCTGAAGTTCTAGTCCAACAGTCACTCACCACTCCCTTACGGCGAGATGGTGAAGGTTTCTCTACAACTCGCATCCGAGGTCGAGGCCGGGGACGAGGTCGTGGCAGAGACGTTAGGACAGTTGGACAGAGGAAGCCAGCCATCAATGTTGATTGGGAAGATAGTTCTGAAGAAGAAAAAGAAATCAAACAAGAAGCAGCGACAATAAGTCAGAAGAAGCCGCAATTCAAGATCTCTCTCGAAGATGAGAAGAACGAAGAATATAAATCGATGTACTAGAAGATTAACCACTATGTACATACTATGACCCTGACCCCGATCCATTCTAATAAGATCGAGGGTATGGTGGTCAAAGAGGTACGTAGCGGCGGTGCAAAGCCAATCAAATTCTACCGTGGTGCTCCTTCCTCCAAAACCGAAAGTAATGTACAATTTGAAGATGTCACTTCATCGAATTAATGGAATTACCTTTTGAGTGGTACTCTCCCCGTGTTCAAAATTTAATTCAGCCGTGGTTTCTTGCCTCGACAATGGACAAAAGGTCAATCACAACATTTTGAAAAATTATGGAATAACTCCGGTCGTCCACCCAATTCAAAGCATGGTCTCGGATTCGGCACAGCAGATCGGCTGACGATACCGAATTTTGCTTGGTTGTCACTTGCGAGTCTAATGAAAACCGCATGGAAGCTACGAAGAACTTGAAGATTTACAAATCGGAGACGCTCCACCGAATTCGAAGAAGAAATTAAATCTACAATAGATGAGTTAACGGAAGTTAACTTAGGTACTAGCGAAGAGCCTCGACCTACCTTTGTTAGCTCCTTACTCAATAAAGAAGACTCCGAAGAAATAATCAAGTTATTAATGGAATTTAAAGACTGTTTTGCTTGGAGCAACGATGAGATGCCATGATTAGCTCCAGAGGTCGCAGTCCATAAGCTAGGAGTGGATCCTACTTCGTCCCGGCCGTGCAAGGTCCTGTAAGAATGCGTCTAGAAATCGAACAACAAGTCATAGCTGAAGTTAAAAGCTAATAGACGCCAAATTTGTTCGTGAAGAGCAATACCCGACTTGGTTAGCCAACGTGGTGCCAGTCAGAAAGAAGAATGGTCAGATCAGAATTTGTGTGGACTTCGCAGATTTAAACAAGGCATGTCCAAAGGATGAATTCCCTCTACCGATCCTAGAATTAATGATCGACATTGCTTCAACACATGAAATATTCTCATTCATGGATGGATCTTCGTATACAACCGGATAAAAATAGCTCGGAAGATGAAAAACTTACAAGCATTCGAACACCGATCGGAGTATATTGCTACACAAAGGATGCCATTCGGACCGAAGAACGCCGGAGCAACATACCGTAGAGCGATGACAAGAATTTTTTATGATCTCATCCACAATCAAGTCGAATGCTACATGGACGATGTGGTCATCAAAAGCAAAGTAAAGGAAAACCACTCGTATGATTCGAGAATTGTTTTTGAACGATTAAGACAATTTAACCTTAAGATGAATCCCTTAAAATGCGCCTTCGTCGTCACCTCCGGGAAATTCTTAGGATTCGTTGTCCGACATCGTGGAATTGAAATCGACCCGGAAAAGATTAAAGCTATCTTAGAAATGCCGCCTCCCAAAACCTTAAAGCAACTACGATCTTTTCAAGGGAAGTTGGCATATCTTCGACGCTTTATCTCAAACTTGTCAGGTAGGTGTCAGCCTTTCTCAACATTAGTTAAAAAGGATGCCAAATTTATTTGGGAAGAGAAATGCCAGAAGGCCTTCGAGGACATTAAGCAATATTTAATGACACCTCCCGTCTTAGCAGCCCTGGCCTCAGTAGACCGCCGATACTTTATACCGCGGCTTTAGACGACTCTCTCGCAGCCCCGTTAGCCTGTGTCAATGATGAGGGTAAAGAAAATGCTCTTTACTACCTAAGCCGTCATTTACTTCCGACGGAAATAAGGTATCCCGCAATTGAAAAGCATTGTTTGGCCCCGATCTTCGCCGCTCAAAAGCTCGAGCACTACATTCTTTCTCATAAGGTCAACCTAATCTCGAAATTTAATCCATCGCAATACTTGATGACTCGTCTAACGCTTTCCGACGTACTTGCCAGATGGTCAGTGATATTATTGCAATTCGATATAACTTTCGTGCCTCTCCATGCCGTAAAGGGACAAGTCTTAGCAGACTTCCTCGCAGCACACCCTTTGCCGGCAGAATCTCCTCTCAATGACGACTTGCCAGACGAACAAATAATGAGCGTAGAAGACCCTGATGATCGATGTTGGGAATTATATTTCGATGGAGCATCTTCAGCACTCAAAGACGAAGAATCGCAAGTGATAGTGACCTGTAAAGCAGGAATCAGACTAATCTTTATAACACCGGAGCGGGAGATGTTAAGATACTCCTACCATTCGACGCAGCCGTGTACAAACAACGAAGAAGAATACGAAGCCCTCATAACAGGACTGGAATTAACTATTCAAATGGGGATAACATACATCAACATCTACAGGGATTCGCAGTTAATCATTCAATAGATCACCGGACAGTATAGAATTTTAAAGCCAAGACTCGAGCAATATTTCCAGTATGCCATACAATTGTTGGAACAGATTCCGAATGTGACGATCTACAAAATTCCCAGGAAAGAAAACGCTTTAGCAGATGCGTTAGCCCACCTCGCAAAAGAATTTGCCTGCTTGCAAGATGAATCGATGGAAGTGTCGGTTCACCGGACGTCGAGTCCTATCACAGACTCGACATAGACACAATACACAAATCGAAAAAGAAAAAGAATCAGCTGCAAGAGGACGAAAACACAAAAGATCGGCGATAGCCATTACTGTACTACCCGCAAACAGGAAAACTACTAGACGACGAGTCGCTAGCCCATCGGATCAAGAAAAGAACTCCGTCCTACGCATTAATAAACAACACGCTATACGTAAGGTCTTTCGATCAAATGCGGCTAAGGTGCCTAAGCGGGTCCGAGGCCCGTGAAATTGTTAAAAAGGTGCATTCGGGACTCGTGGCGCTCACCGGCCGGGTCCGAAGATGAAAATGAAAATTAAAAGACTAGGGTACTACCGGCCCTCGATGATGACCGACAAGCATGAAAATCACCAAGAGCCGTCACCAATGCCAAGTGCACGGAGTGGTTCTACACCAACCTCCGAATGTGTTACATCCGACAATTGCGTCGTGGCCATTCGAATGTTGGGGTACGGACATAGTGGGTCCAATAGAACCACCATCTTCAAAAGGTCATCGCTTCATTCTTGCGGCTACGGATTACTTTTCTAAGTGGCAGAGACGGCTCCACTCGTAGAAGTGAAAGCACACCACGTGCTACGGCTTTTCAAGAACCAAGTTGTCTACCGTTTCGGAGTGCCGCGCAGGATCATCTCGTATAATGGGTCGCATTCGAAGCACACAAATCAACAATTTTGTCGAGAGACACGGAATCGACTGGCGATATTCTACAATTTACTACCCAAGAGCAAACGGCCTCGTCGAGGCTTTTAATAAAACTCTTGTTCAAATCTTAAAGAAAACTTTGGACGATAATAAGAGAAATTGGCACGAGAAGTTATTAGAAGCCTTATGGGCCTACTCGGACAACCTTCGTAACTCCTACTCAAGCTACACCTTACGCTCCGGTGTATGGGTCCGAGGCAGATGTTACCTTTAGAGGTTCAGCTTCCTTCACTCGTAATTGCGGTTGCAAACAAAATCACGACAGAAGAGAATGCCAAATTACGACTAGAGGAATTAGAAATCCTGGAAGGGAAAAGACTTGCAGCGCAACAGAATTTAGAGTTATACCAAGCTAAGATGGTTCAAGCCCATGACAAACTGGTCCTCCCAAAAACCTTTAAAGTTGGTGACTTAGTTCTTGTTCTCAAAAGACCTATTCTTGCACACCGCAAGATAGGAGGAAAATGTGAACCCACTTAGGAAGGGCCGTTTGTGGTTGAAGCAGTATACTCAGGAGGCTCTTACCAGCTAGTGAATTGCCAAGGAGAACGACATATGCTTCCGATCAATGGACGATACTTAAAAAAGTATTACGCTACCCGATGTTTCAAAGGAATGAATTCTTCATCCCTAGAAGCACGGGCGACTGGGTCCGAACCCAAAAAATAATAAAAAATGTGCTATAATAAATAAAATCATGATAATGAAGTTTTCCTTGTTTTCTCTTCCATATCAAAATCTCTTTCCTAATCTTATCACACTTCATTCCTGTTAAATTTAAGAAATACAAAAAGTAATAAAAAAAACTGTCTTTAATAAACATTTTCTTAATGTTCTTGTTCTTAGTACAACCCCTGATCCTTTTCCTTGTCTTTTCGCAGGGAAATGTCGAACGGGCGGTTGGTCCCGAACTTTAGAAATGGCGTAAGCCTTGCACTCGACGAAAAAAGGGTGAAAGATGGAGCGATAATAGAGATCGACTCGCATTTCGCACCGGCGAGCCCGCAATATGAGGAAAGTGACCGGGTCCCAGCTGATCGAGAGGAACCGCCGTCCGACGAGAATGAAAGTGAGTGGCCCAAGCCACCAATCCAAGCAAGAAGAAAAGGAAAACAAACACCGAAGAAGACAAGAAAATCAAGTCCGTAGTCGCTACGACAGAGGGCGAGCCTGTCGCCGCCGCGCCCACGGAGATTTAGGAAGTACAAAGAGCTACTCTCACGAAGAACTCGGCGAAGAAATAAAAATCGCCGTATCCGCAAGATGTTAACTAAACTAGCGACGGACCCGCGCGACGAGGCGATGCTACGCCACGCACATATACTTCAAGGACACTAGTTCACCGAGTGCTCGAAGGAAGGAGGCCGACTCCTAGGATAACGAAGAGACCGGGGAAATCTCAAGAAGATCGAAGAAAGAAGGCTACCACGCCACCGGATAGAGCCACCCGCAATGCATAACCTTGTTGCGAAGCAACCCGGAGGATGTCCCGACGGACATCATCCCCGAGGAGCCGAAGTATGTAGGAGAACGTGAAGGGATTGAGTCGTATATCCCACAATACGTCACCAGGCCCCGCCATTTGCAGATTATTCCAGAATACGAGCTGGAAAGAATGCAGAATGTCGAGAAGAAAACTTTTGAATACTTCGAGAGAATCGGAGGCGAGGAGGATCAATATACTAGAAGGCCTCGAGCTACATACAGACGTGTTCTCAGAATACGAACAACAACAAATCATGGACTGCATCCGGGATTTGAAAAGAATGGGCCGAGCAGGCCGCCTAAGAGAAAACACTTACTCGGAACCCCGGAGATGGACGCCAGGGAAAGGGAGAATTACAATACAATGCGGATGCTGCTACAACTTCGCAGAAGACAGGAAGGGGAACCCACCGGGAATACTCCGTCATGGCCAGGTGGATCCAATGCCATTAGTCATCAAAAGGATGGTAAAGAGAATGATAACATGGAGGGTACTGCCAGCAGATTGCATACCCAACAGCTGCATTATTAACATTTACAAGAAGGGTGACTGCATACCCCCGCACATAGATCACCACGACTTTGTCGACCTTTTGCACAGTTTCTTTTCTGAACGAGTGTAATATCATGTTCGGATCTGACCTCCGGATAGCAGGCCCAGGTGAGTTCCGAGGGCTAGTAAAGATACCATTACCGGTAGGTTCCGTCATGATACTGAAGGGCAACGGAGCAGATGTCGCTAAACATTGCATACCGGGAGTACCAAGTGAAGCGGATCTCAGTTACTTTCGAAGGATGGACGACAGGAAGACACCTTACCACTTCCAGCCAGACCCGGAGTTAGAAAGCCTCCGGCCTTACGAGCTGTGAGTTACATGAAAAATATCACACCTCCAACGTACATCCATACGGCATCCTTGCCAAGGATGGCTTGGAAGGTGATGTTATTGACCATGTACCTCGCTATTCAGACATGGATTTTTGGCAGATACCTTTTTGGATGGATCGACAAAGATCATACATAGTCCGTTTTGAGTCTACATGAATTGTATGAGATGTATTCCAGATCGAGTTGTATGATGTATCTTCAACATGATTGGAGTGAAAGTGACCATGTCACATTTTTGGCCTTCACCTCTTTTGTGCAAGTTGACTGAGAAACGCCATTAGAGTTAAATGAACTTCGAACAAAGAACAGAAAAGAAACAAAAAGAATAAAAAAAAGAATAAAAAAAAACTTTCCTTAAAAATCTAAAAAAATGATGAACTCCAAATTCATGATAAAATAAAATTTGAATCGTTAAAGGACAAACAAAATGACCACAAATTTTAAATCGAATTCAAATTCAATCTTTCCAAATTCCAAATCAAATCTCAATCAAATTTCAAATTCGATCTTCCAGATCTCAAATCAAATCTCAATCAAATTTCAAATTCGATCTTCCAGATCTCAAATCAAATCTCAATCAAACTTCAAATTCGATCTTCCAGATCTCAAATCGAATCTCAATCAAGTTCAAATTTGGCCTTCCAAATTTCAAATCCAATCTCAATCAAATTCAAACTCAACCTTCCAAATCTGAAATCCAATCTGTTCTATTTTCTCCCTTGTCTGGGATGGAAGTGGTTGATTCCATTGAGACGGATCGAATCTGATGGCGAGGGATTGTATCCAATCCAAACCAGCAACTTCCGATCAACTCTTTTGAATGGGATATGTAGCATCTACATATTCCCTCCTAATCTATTTCCTTCCATGAAAGTCTTTTACAACTTTCATGAAATTCTCGAAACACCAAAATTCCACACTTTTGAAATCAACACTACAAATCTTTGCAATATCAATTACCATCAAATTCAAACTTTTGGGGTTGAGGATTTTACATCCGAGACTGCATTGCTTTAGGATCCTTTCCCTATCGCAATGAAATACATCAAATTCAAACTTTTGGAGTTGAGGATTTTAAATTCGAGACTGCATTGCTTTAGGATTCTTTCCCTATCGCAATGAAATACATCAAATTCAAATTCTTAGGGTGGAGGATTTTACATCCGAGACTGCATTGCTTTAGGATTCTTTCCCTATCGCAATGAAATACATCAAAATCAAATTCTTGGGGTCGAGGATTTTACATCCGAGACTGCATTGCTTTAGGATTCTTTCCCTATCGCAATGAAATACATCAAAATCAAATTCTTGGGGTCGAGGATTTTACATTCGAGATTGCATTGCTTTAGGATCCTTTCCCTATCGCAATGAAATACATCAAAATCAAATTCTTGGGGTCGAGGATTTTACATCCGAGACCGCATTGCTTTAGGATTCTTTCCCTATCGCAATGAAATACATCAAAATCAAATTCTTGGGGTCGAGGATTTTACATCCGAGACCGCATCGCTTTAGGATTCTTTCCCTATCGCAATGAAATACATCAAAATCAAATTCTTGGGGTTGAGGATTTTACATCCGAGATCGCATTGCTTTAGGATTCTTTCCCTATCGCAATGAAATACATCAAAATCAAATTCTTGGGGTTGAGGATTTTACATCCGAGACTGCATTGCTTTAGGATTCTTTCCCTATTGCAATGAAATACATCAAAATTCAAACTCTTGAGGTTAAGGATTTTACATCCAATACCGCATTGCTCTGAGAACTCTACTCATTGTAATGATTCAATCCAATCAATTCAATTTTCTTTTGAGGTTAAAGATGTTACATCTAAAACCACAAAATTCCATTTTTTTCATTTCAAATCAAATCTCTTCAAATTAATCCTGACAAAACTTCAATCTAAATTGAAACTCAAACTAAAATCTAAACTTACACATCAAAACTTGAACATGAAATGAAATGAAATCTAAATTGAAATTCCCCCAGATCATGTGATTTGGGATTCACCTCCTTTTCCTTTCCCCAGCGAGAGTTCATGGATCTCCAGTCTCAGAGATATACTTGACACTCCCCAGCGGAAACTCTTCTACTTTGTCCTAAGTTTGTCACTTGGACGTTTGTGTTGGTTTTGTTGATCGCTTCGGTCAACAACAATACACGCGTTGTGCTCCGTCAGCTCACCACACCTATTGGGGGTCCATTTGTTGACCTCATTTTTGATGAGGTCTTCTCTTCTTCTTTTTAGTACTTAGGATCTAGCCTTAGGCTTTTCCTTTGACTATCTTAGAGGATTAGAATTGGTACCCACCACCTAGAAATTCAAACCACTTCTTAACTCCCTGCAAACTCCACAAACTTGACTATAGACCCCTAATCACCTAGAGGGTTGAAATCAAATGTGGAAGTTTAAAGGATGAGTCCCTATAGGACTCTTTGGCCTTAGGATCGCCTCAGGTGGCTTGGTCTGGTGAAGGGCTGACTTGCACATACACTACACTACACTTTCACACACCTCCTAAAAACACACCCATAACCAACTTGACCTCCTGACTCATGTAGGTGATTCACATGGATGGTGCTTAACCCCTAAGCCCTTGGCTAAGAGGGTTAGGAACAACATAGTGGATGCCTCAAATGAGTCCCTTCATGGCTCATGTGGGCTTGATATGGCTTCATGGCTCAACCAAAATGATTTCATTCCACTTGCATTCACCCAATCTTCAATTTTCCAAATTTTCAATTTTCCAAATTTTCAATTTTTGACCCCCGGGACCCTACACCCGCTTAGCCTACCCAAAACTCTTGAAACTACCCAAAATTTGCAAAATCACCTAAATTACCCAAAATTCCTCAAAATAAATCCCAAACATTCCCACATTACTAAAATTGATCATCCATACCCAAAAATACCAAAAATTCCAAAAATACCTCCCAATACCCTCCAAATACCCAAAATACCCCTCTTGACCCAAAAATCCAAAAATTCAGAAAATTCTCAGAAAATTCCAGAAAATCTCAAATATTCCCAATTTCATTTTGTTCAACTACACCATAGGCCAATTTTGTCAATTTACCCTACTTTTTTCAAAACCCCCAATTTGACCCATTTTCACCCTAAGTGAACCCAATGTCAAACCAAACCTACCCAATTGACCCAAATTCTGGTCCAATTCAATTCTAAACTTAAATTCATCATTCCCAACACCAATCTAGACCAAACCCAAGTCCAATTTGATTGACATTTGGATCCAATTTCACTTTGGGCCTTAAAGCCCAATTTGGACCCATGACCCAAACCTAACCCAAACTCACCCAATTCAACTCCAATTAACCCCAAATCTTTTCTAAACCTTCCTTAACATTCCCACAAACAAAACAATAACATGATTTGCCCAAAATTTAGACCCAAACCCCACTCAAATTCAACCCAAAATCAAAAAGCCCAATTTTGACCTAAACCCAAACCTAACCCAAATAAGCCAAAAACCCAAAATCAAAACCCAACCAAAGCCAAAACCTCTTTGAAACACTCCCATAAACATTTCCCAACATTTATTTTACATCAATTTCAACCCTAGCCCAACATTGGCCCAAGTTAGCCCAATTTGACCTACATTGGCCCATTTACCAAAGAGGCCCAAATCCAACCCAATTCAAACCCAAATCATTCCAAACTCATTTCAAATCACTCATGACACATCCATGAACTAAACCCAACATTTGTTTGGTCCAATCCTTCACAAAATTCCCATCCATAAATTTATTTTTTAAACCAAAAGCCCATTTTCTTAAACCTTCCTAAAAGCCCAAATTTCATGCTAAAGCCCATATGACAAATTCTTCTCATCATACCCTTAAATAAAATCAATCCCTAAGTTTCAAAACTCATCATGAAGACTTTCCAAATTAAGCCCCATACAAATTCCCATCAAAATACCAAAATTTTCTTAAATCCATTTCCATGAAATTGACTTAACTTTTCCTAAGCCAAAGATGAACCATGAAGCCATGCATGAGCCACATGGAAGCCATGAGAGCCTCTTTACATGTCACCATGCCATTTTGGGCAAAAGGAGGAGACTCTTTCCTTAATTCCTAAAGGTGATTAACCACTCCCATGAATCCCCTTAACCATGCTTATGCCTAATTGTGCTTGGATGGTGACTTGACCCTACTGATTATGCCGAGCCAAATCACTTTCTATTCAACTCTAAAACAAGCCTTGGGTGGTGCACCTAGCCCAAAGGGATGGGTTGACCAATTTGAGCCAAAATGAGCCTTCTCTCATACCATTCTAATCCAAGCCTTTTACACATGGCATTTGCCAATCGCCTACACTAAACCCCAGCCCCGACCCACCCGAACAAGATGGTGACCGAGTGCTCGGCCGGCCGACCACCGGGTCGCCGGAAAACACCATGGCCGAGACCTCGGGAGGAGCCAAACTTTAGAATTCCACCTTGCCGAGTTGCCCCATGCCCAATGGCCACCATGGTTGTTCTTCCCATGCCCGGAGCAGCTCGATCCCAACCCTTGGCCATCCCTGTGAGGCTCTCCAGCCACCTCTATTTAAACCCGACCCCCTCACGGCCATGAAAAAAGAGTTGCACAAACCTTGCCGAAACTCTGCCAAAATTGCTCCAAACCCTACTCCATACTTAGAGCAGTTGATCCCCAGTGTCAATTTGCCCTAATCCCCACCAACAGAATCCAATTTCTCAACTGAAATTTCACCCAAAACCAGGACACTTTGCCACGATGAGCCAATCTTCAAATTGATCGGTCCTACACCTTCACCGGACCAAGGGAAGAAGTTTCCCACCGAAAGCCCCATCTCCAGAGCCACCCAGTTGTTCCGGCCTCCAAGCTTTGTGATCGAGCTGTGGTCACTTTCATAGCTAGTGCAATTCACCGGACCCGGAGACTTCATCCGGAGCTTGCCGGGATCCAATCGAAGGTGACACAACCCTCGGATTGAAGCCACACTTCTCCGAGCAAATGTATGAGCTAATTCTTCATCCCGAGCTTCTGGAGATTCTCCATTTCAAATGCTTTAATTTCAATGCATGATCACCGTATAGATGTGTTCATCTCTTCAAGACGAATCCATAGAGCACAAGAACACGAAAATCCGTTAAGTATTGAGTGAGTTGTTAGGGTTTTAGTGTGGACGGCTCTAGGGTGAGGACGCTTGGGGACGATGAACGGATGTCGTTCATTTAATACACGCGCAGACGGACGGCCAGGATCGCGCCGGATGAGAAGACGGAACGATACAGCGGGCCCCTGGAGCGCTGAGTTGGATGGCGGCGTCGACTCAGAGAGCGCCACGCGACGTTTCGGAGCTGCCGAGGTTGACGCGGCGCCGCGTGGATAAATAGAAAATTAGGGTATTTTTCTATTTATTTAATTCCCTAAACTTCAAAAATCCATAACTTTGTGTAGAAAAATCAGAAAAATAAAATAAAAATACCCTCTTGCTCGGTGAACGAGAGGAGAATAATGTGGAAAAGAAATCATTTAATTTCATCAAGTATTTTATTTTTAATGATTTATTTACTCTCGCATTATTTTAATTCTCCATGCATATAGGAAATTCACCATGACATGAGACCATAGGGCTTTTGAAGCCTCTGAATTTGGGAACATCCCCTGAATTTTCCAAAGTCAGAGGCCATCCCTATGAGAAGTTATTGATTTTTCAAATTCATGTTGTTGTTTTGAGTATTTTAAATCCAATAATTAGCATGTTGTGAAATAAATTCTAGGAAAATTTGGTGGTGTTTATTATGACCAGAGGACCCTAGGAAAAATGGGTTTTGAATTAATTCATTTAAAATAACCCTAATTGGCTTAAACACCCAAAATAGTTTCTTAATTAATTAGAGCTAATCATACATCAAATTGACTTGAAATCAATTCTCCACTGACCTTTAGGATCAGAGGAACCCACCATAAAAATTTGAAGTCAATCGGACTTGGTTAGCCCTACTAAATGGGTTGATTAAGCCATTTAGTCAATTTGAACTTTAAAAATTCATAACTTTCAAAATACTTTTCAAAAATTCACCAAATTAGTTTTGGAGCCTCTCTGATATCAGGGAAATTTAAGAAAATTAAAATTGTAATTTTCTAAAAAAGTTGATTTTTTGTATTATTTTAATATTTTAATAATTAAAAAATAATAAAAATCATAAAAATAATAAAATTCACAAAAATGTCAGATTTTGAATTTTAATCACTTAGGAACAAACCCCATATTTTTTTTAAGTCTCTATAATGAGATATTAAATTTTAAAGCCCTAAGGTAATTTTAAAATTAAAAAAAATGTATTTTTTATCATTTCCACTAAAATAATTCTAATAAATCAAAGAAAAATTAGAAAATTATAAAAATTGATTCTTTGATTTCCTTGATATCAGAGAGATTTTTGAAAAATATAAAATTCATTTTTCAACCTTTATTTTATTTTTAAATTAATTAATACTCCAAAATTTAAAATAATTATAATAAAAATAATATAATTCAAAAAATCACCAAAATTGGTCCAAGTGGTCCTCTGGTCATTAGGAATGTTCCATAATTTTTTTAAGGATAGAAACTTTCCCTTGGTCATATTATTAAATTTTCCTTGGAAATCCCTATTTTCTACCAAAAATAATTACATAAATAAATTAAATACAGAAAAATCACATTTTCTCCCCTCATGTCTTTATTGACATATGAGTGAAGTCACATAAAAATTTTAAGTTCATTTAAGCTCAATTTAGTGAGTTATGAAATTATTAAGCTTGAAGGGCAAAATGGTAATTAAAATTCTAACCCTTAATTAAAACTTTAAGTTTAATAAAATTAAAGAGTAAAATATTTGATCTTAATCTGATTTGGATGATTGAAATTTAAATAATTAAAGGGTAGAAACCTATTAAACAATTTAAAAATAATTGAAATGAACCTTAATTAAATAATTGATTAAATTTGGAAGAATAATAAAGTTGGAATTATTAAAATAGGGATATTATTAGGAAGAGTTTTGTTCTTTAATTTAAAAATACCTAAATTAATCATCTCAATAATATTTAATCCCCAATTAAAATGATAATTCAAATTTAAGATTTAAAATGCTAAAAGACTTAATCATTAAATTAAATTAAAGTTAAATTATTTAAATTAAACCTTTTTAAAATTTCAATTAAATTAAAAATTTAAAACAAAATTAAATTAAAATTAAATTAAATTAATTAAATAAAATTAAATTAAAAAAATAATTAAATTAAATTAAATTAAATTAAATTAAACCATATTAAATTAAATTAAATTAAATTAAATTAAAAAAAAATAAAATCAAGTTAAAATTAAAATTAATTTAAATTAAATAAAATAAATCAAATTAAATTAAATTTAAATTTAATTGAATTAAAAAATAACATCACCTAAGATATAAAGAAATTCAAAATAAAGCAACTTGAACACTATTCCAAATTTAAACCCGTTAACTGAGATTGAATTAAATCACAAACCATTTGAACACCAATTTGCCCTCGAAAGCTTTGGTTATCATAACTCCTAAATAGAACGTTAAATGAAATGTTACTTCACCTATAGGATATTCAAATGTCCTAGTTCACTGAGCAAGATAACAAAACTCGAACTCCGGACGATTAATTCATTCGTATGATTAAATTCATTCGGACTTAAAACAATTCTAAGCAATATTGAAAAGATGTTTAAGATTCTTCTTAAGCACTTCCTCAATATGACGGGATGTTTATAAGAACAACTAAACTTAATTGTTCTTTGATGAAGAAAATCGTCCTCAAACCAAAACACAAGAACCTAGACGTCATAGGAAATGACTAGCTATAGGATTAGGAACTCGGTAGAAAACCATAACCCTTCTCTTAGCTTTACCTAGGAACTTGCTTAAATATTCTAATTGTGTTTTAAGTGCAGTTTGGGATGACGGGAAGACCCTCCAGGTACGCTTTTATTTTATTGCAATTTACTTTATTGCAATTTATTTAATCGCATCACGCTTACTTTTCTTGCATGATAAACAACTGTTGCATGAAAACCCACACCTTTAGGATAGTCCCTAAAATCGAAACCAAAACTAAATTAAAAGTCATTGCAAGATAAAATTCACCGCCACAACATTTCAAAATATAAAACAACTCAAAATTTAATCACAAACAGAACACAAAACTACAACTACAACTACAACTAAATTAAAACGTCTTGTTGGATGATCGGGAATACCTCGGATGATGTAACCTACGTGTTGCTAATGGGATTTCCCACGGTCTAAATGAAAGTGTGGAACTCATTCAGTTGAGTTTAGCAAATTCATCCGGACTAAGTGAATCCGATAAAAATAACGATGCCGGAAGGATGGAACCGTGGGATCTTAACCGGTGTTGTTATAATCAACTTTAAGATTTGTTTTAATTAAAACATAAAAAAACACTTGGACTTTAAGATTTTCTCTAAACCAAAACACTTTTCTCATCTCCCGATTTATGACTTCTAAAACTAAACCTCCGCAACAACAAGGAGCTCGGAGCATGGTGGGCAAGACGGCCATCGTCATCGATGAAAACCCGAGTCTACTTCGGTAAAACTTTCCTAGAATTAAATAACCAAGCCATAGGACCTCTAGGTAGTTTACCTAGTGCAACATAAATCCTCAACCTTTTGTTAGGCATTTGCATTGCAAATTAAGCTCTAACCGGTTTTAGGATTCCAAGGTAGTCGTCCGATACGACATAAACCCTCACATCTTCGAGGCTATTTGTATGATTTTATCATACAAATATAAGTCCAAATTAATTAAAATTGGCAAGACTGAAATATTAAATAATATTAGAACTTTCCTAAATTCAAGCCAAACAATAGGATAGTCGGGAAATTACCGAAGTTCGCTTCGAATCTGTAATTTCTCCTACCTTTCTTCCTTTGAATTCCCAAAACAAAATGTTCCAAATTTGATCCATTCCTATCGAAATTCCAAAATTCAATCTCTTCGAAAACTTAAACTTTGAAATTCTTGAGAGCGTGAACTACCGATTATTATCGAGAGTTTTCTTAGGTGATTCCTGTCACTTAAGATGTAATTAACTATAGGGCTTGCCCTTATAGGGAATTTTAAAGAACCCGTGTAATATAAACCATGTTTAATGCTTTCATATTAACCGGGGAATTTGTCGGCTTATAAAATTGGTTCGCTGACCAAACGGATGTCACAAACCTTTCTAGTTTATCTAATCGAGCCCCATTATCAAGCAGGTGTCTATTCTTCGGGATAGATACACGGTTTGTGATGCGATGCTTCGTTTATGTGAACTATTTGGGATGTGAAATCGGCTTGATTTCATATCTTAAAATTTTCAAATTTAAAATTATTTTCAAATCAAATACTACTTTTCAAATTATTTATTTAAATTAAATTAAAAATTCGCCGCACAATTTCTGTTAGGCGACCCCTTTTTCAAAATAAAACACACTCAACCTAAAAATATGCCGACACATATCGCCAGGATGCAGCGCTATAGAGCCAGAT
The DNA here is from genome assembly GCA_022702705.1 of Papilionanthe hookeriana x Papilionanthe teres. NCBI lineage: Eukaryota > Viridiplantae > Streptophyta > Magnoliopsida > Asparagales > Orchidaceae > Papilionanthe > Papilionanthe hookeriana x Papilionanthe teres. Next base: position 49,525 of record JAKZJZ010000083.1, read on the forward strand.
TTTCTTCTAGGGTGGTGCTATATGGCACCAAGGTGGCACTGGAGCGCCACACAATGTAGTCCTATTTTGCTCTACTTTTTTCTCATTTTTTCTAAATGTCTATTCCATTACTTGAAACTAAAAATATGCAAAATATATTCCTTTAAGGTGCAATATTATAAAAAATGTACATAAAATTCTTATAAAATGGGCACTAATAACAGGTAATTTTAATGTGGATCAGTGACAGGCTAGACTGTTATCAATTTAACGTAAGGTTTAGTACCCTAACTCCAGGATTTAGCCAATATAGTGGCATAGGCTGTAGGAAATCTAGTGGTGAGAGGCGAGATAGTTTTGATGCAGAATCAGAATGCTAAGGAATCGGCTTTAAGTTAGCCAATGTTCTTTGTTAACACTGAGAGGGGTAAAGAATAGGTATTCTCCATTTGTCGCAATACCACATTTAATTTTTAAACATTCTAATTCTATGTTTATTATGATCTCACAGCAAAGGGAAAAGGGATTTTTAAGTTTATAAAAACTTTCCAAAATTTAACCAGTCCAATGTCGGCATATTTTTAGGTTGTGTTTTGAAAAGGGGTCGCCTACAGAAGTTGTCGGTGAATTTTAAATTTTAAATTTAATTTAAATATATATATAATTTAGAAAGTAGCATTTGATTTTAAAAATAATTTTAAGTTTGAAAATTTTAAGATATGAAATGAAACCTATCTCACATCCCAAATAGTTTATATAAATGAGCACCACATCACAAACCGTGTATTATCTAGAAGGACAAACACACTGCTTGACGATGGGGCTCGATTAAATAAACTAGAAGATTTGTGACATCCGTTTGGTCTGCGAACCAATTTTATAATTTGACAAGTTCCCCTGCTTAATATAAGGGAATTAAGCAGGGTTTATTTTACCTGGGTTCTTAAAATTCCCTATAAGGGCAAGCCCCTATAGTTAATTACATCTTAAATGACGGGAATCACTTAAGAAAACTCTCTATAATGATCAGTGGTTTTGCTCTCAAAAATTTCAAAGTTTAAGGTTTTAAAGTATTGAGTTTTGGAAGTTTCAATAGGGAATAGCTCAAATTAGGAACAGTTTGTTTTAAGAGTCCAAAGGGAGAGAAGTAGGAGAAGCTGAGGATCCAAGAGGAATCTTGGCAACTTCCCAAACTATCCTATTGTTTGCCTTCAATTCAAGAATTTACTTAATGCTGTAATTTTGCCAATTTTAGTTAATTAGGACTTATATTTATATGATATAATCACAAGACGTGAGGATTTATGTCTTACCAAACAACAACCTCAGAATCCTAAGACCGGTTAGGACTTAATTTGCATAAAATGATTATGAAAGTGCCTAACGAAAAGGTTGAGGATTTATGTTGCACTAGGCAAACTACCTCAAAATTCTATGGCTTGGTTATTTAATTCTAAGAATGGTTTTGTTGAAGTAGACACGAGTTTTGCTGACGAAGATGGTCGTGCTGCCCACGGTGCTCTGAGCTCCTTGTTGTTGCAAAGTTTTAGTTTTAGAAGATGAAAATCAGGAGATAAGAGAAGTGTTTTGGTTTATAAAAGTTTTAAAGTCCAAATGTCTTTAGTGTTTTATTAGGGGAATCTTAAAATTGATTATAACAACACCGGTTAAGATCCCACGGTTCCATCATTCTGGCACCGTTATTTTTATCGGATTCACTTAGTCCAGATGAATTTGCTAAACTCAACTGAATGAGTTCCACACTTTCATTTAGACCGTGGGAAATCCCGTTAGCAACACGTAGGTTACATCATCCGAGATATTCTCGATCATCCAACAAGATGTTTAATTTAATTGCAATTGTAGTTTTGTTGTTCTGTTTGTGATTAGATTTTGAGTTGTTTTATATTTTGAAATGTTGTGGCGGTGATTTTATCTTGTTATGACTTTTAATTTAGTCTTGGGTTTTAGTTTTGTGGCTATCCTAAAGGTTTCAGTTTTCATGCAACAATCTTGTTTAACATGCAAGAAAAGTAAAGTGCAGTACAGGAAAATAAATTGCAATAAAATAAAAGCGTACCTGGAGGGTCTTCTTTTCATTCCAAGCTGCACTTAAAACACATGTTAAAGCATTTAAATATTTATAACAAGTACATAGGTAAAGCTAAGGAAAGGTTCTAGTTGTCTACCAAATTCTTAATCCTATAGCTAGTCAATTCCTATGACGTCTAGGTTCTTTTGTTTTATGGATGATTTTATTCATCAAAGAATAATTAAGTTCAATTATTCTTCTTAGAGCACCTCATTGTATTGAGGAAGTGTTTAGAACGGGTTCTAAACATCTTTTCAATACTTCTGAGATTATTTCGAGTCTAAATGAACTTTTATTGTAGAGATGAATCAATCATCCAGAAATTTAGTTTAGTTTATTTCTTGCTCAGTAAATTAAGATGTTTGATTATCCTATGAGTGAAGTGACATTTCACTTGATGCTCCATTTAAGAGTTATGATAATAAAAGCCTCTAAGGGCAAATCAGTTTGTTAAAGAATTTAATGATTTAAAATTAGAATTGATGATTTAAAGTGATTTAATTTAGTTATGAAATTTTAATAATTTTAAGTTTGGAATAGTGTTCAAATTGTTTTAAATTTAGTTTAAATCTTTAAACCTTTTTTTATTACCTTAATGTTTCAGATTATTTTTGATGTTTTAAATTTACTTAGAAGTGTTTGAATTATTCATATATTTTGGATTGTTTGATTTAGGTTAATTATGATATTTTAGGTTAGTTTTGATTAGCTTAATTTGTTTTATATGCTTAATTATGAATTGTTTTAATATTATTTAATATTTCAAATTTGCTTTAAGTTTGTTATTAAGTGATGTTGAATTGATTTTTAAATTTAATTTAATTTAATTGTTATATCATTTATTATTTTAAATATTAATTTAATTAAGGTTTATTTTCTTTTTAATCATTTAATTATTAATTTCACTATCACTTTGAATTTAATTAAAGTTAAATACTATTAAAAGTGATTCATTTAGGGATTTTAGTTTAAGTTATTATAGTCTCTCTAAATTATATCCCCATTCTAATAATCCAAATTTTAACTTATTCTTCCAAAATTCAAATTGTTTAATTAATTAAAATTTACTTTAAATATTTTCAAGATGATAATTGGGTTTCTACCCCTTAATTCCCTAGGTTTCAATCTTCTAATGAAAATTTTAAAATCAGATATTTCACCCCCCCCATTTGATTAGGCCTAAATGTTAATTAGAGTTAAAACCATTTAATTACATTTATGCCCCTTTAGGCTTATTTATTTCATAACTCATCAAATTAAGCTCAAATGAACTAGAAATTTTTATGTCACTTCACTCATATGTCAATTAAGACACTAGAGGAGAAAATGTGATTTTTCTGAATTTAATTTAATTTATATAACTATTTTAATAGAAAATAGGGATTTTCAATGGAAATTCAACAACAAGACCAAGGTAAGGTTTCTGTCCTTAGGAAAATTATGGGGTGTTCTTACTACCTAGAGGACCACTTGGACCAATTTTGGTGATTTTTTTAATTATATTTTATTTATTATAATTATTTTGAGTTTTAGAGTGTTAATTAATTATAAAATAAAATAAAAATTGAAAATTAAGTTTTATATATTTTTTAAATCTCTCTGACCTCAAGGAGTTCAAAGAAACAAATTTTATAATTTTCTGATTTTTCTTTGATTTATTAGAATTAATTTAGTGAAAATGTTGGAAAATCCATTTTTAATATTAAAAGTTGTCTTAGGGTTTTAAAATTCAATATCTTTACTTTGAGGCTTAGGAAAAATATTTGGTTTGTTCCTAAGTGATTAGGAGGTGAAATATGACATTTTTTTTATTTTTAATATTTTTGTGATTTTTATAATTTTTAATTATTAAAATAATGAAAATATGGTGAAAAATGAAGATTTTAGAAAATTTTAATTTTAATTTTCTTAGACTCCTCTGATATCAAAGAGCCCACAAAACCAATTTTGTGAATTTCTGAAATGTGTTTTTGGAGTTATGAATTTTTAAAGTTTAATTTTACTCATGTAACCTAATTAATCCATTTAGTGGGGTTAAACATTTCCAATTGATTCTAAATTTTATGAGGTCCCTCTGATCCTAAAGATCAGTGGAGAATTGTTTTCAAGTTCTTTTGGTGTATAATTACCCTTAATTAATTAAAGTTCAGTTTTGAGTAATTAGGCCAATTAGGGTTATTATTAATGAATTAACTCAAAACATAATTATCTTAGGGTCCTCTCGTCCTAAGGAACTTCCCTAAATTTTCCTAGAATTTTCTAAGCAATGTGCTAATTAATGGGACTAAAATACTAAAAACAGTGACATAAGCTTGAAAAATACATAACTTGCCACAGAGATAGCCTCTGACCTTGAAAAATTCAGGGAATGTTCCCAAGATCAGAAGCTTCAAAAGCCCTATGGTCTCATGTCATGGTGAATTTTCTATGCAAATGGAGAATTAAAACTGAAATGAGTAAAAAATTAATTAAAAATAAAATACTCATCAAATTAACTCAATTCTTTTTCCACATTATTCTCCTCTGTTCACTGTGCAAGTGGGTATTTTTATTTTATTTTTGTATTTTTCTACACCAAGATATGGATTTTCTAAGTTTCAGGTAGTTAATTAAATCAAAAAAATCCATATTTATCTACTTATCCACGCGGCGCCGACTCATCCTCGGCAGCTCCGAAAGCCCACGCGTCGCCTCCCTATTCAACACCGCCATCTGACTCAGTGCTCCAGGGGCCCGTGGTTCACGTACCGTTCTCTGGTTCGACGCAATCTGAGCTGTCTACTTGATACAAGCGCGATCGGACGGCGCCTGGTCATCGTCTATGAATGGTGTGCACCCGTAACCATCCACACTAAAACCCAAAGATCTCTCTCATTTCTCAACGGATTTTCGTGTTCTTATACTCTATAGATTCGTCTTGAAGAGACGAACACATCTATACGGTTTACATGCATTGAAATCAACTCAAATGAAATGGAGAATCGCTAGAAGCTCTCGAGGAGGAGTGTCCATACCTTGGTTCAGGAGGTGAAGCCTCAACTGAATGTGCTTGGCACATTTGCTGGAGTTGGAGGAGCCTGGGGATGAAGCATCTGGCCTTATCAAATTGTTTAAGTACAACTTCCACCAAGCCCGATTTTAAAGCTTGGCCGATAGAGAGAATGGCTGGCCTGGTGAGGGGACTTCCACTAGGGAACTCCTTCTCTTGGTCCTGTGTAGGTGTGGGTGAGTTTAATTTGATTTTGGTGGAGGTTCCAGGGATGTCCTGTTCTGGGCTGAGAATTGAGCTCCAAAATTGAGCTCAATCAATGCGGTTTAGGGCAGGAGAGTAGTGGTGATGAATTGCTCTTGGCTAGGGGAAGCTCTGTGAGGAGTTTGGAGGAATTCTGTGAAGGTTGATTTCAGCCAACCTTTTGGCCGAGAGGAGGTGGCTGGTTTAAATAGCCATGGCCAGGGCTTCCCAAGGGCAATTGATGGCGGGGATCAGCTGCCTAGGGGAGGAGATGATGAGCTGTGGTGGCAAATTGGAGTGGAGCAGCTCAGCAGGTGAGATTTGAATTTTTGGGTCATTCCAAGCTCCTCGGCCATGGTGTTTTCCGGCGACCTGGTGGTTGGCCAGCCAGGGTCAGGTCACCATCTGACTCAGGGGAGTCAGGGCTGGGGTTTGGTGCAGTCAATTGACTTTGGACAAGTGTCTAAGGTTTGATTTAAATGGAAAGGGAGAGGCTAATTTTGGGCTCATTTTGGTCCAAGACATGGTTTAGGCTAGGTGCACCTCCCCAAGGCTTGACTTTGGGCTGGGAGGAATCATTTGGGTCAGCCAAGAGAGAGTGGTGAGGTCTCTTTCAATGGTGAGGTGGCTAAGCTTGGTTTAGAGTGTGACATGAATATGGTTAAAAGGGCTTAATGAAGGATTAGGAAGAATCTCCTCTTCTTGCTATTAATGGCTTGGTGAGGTGGAAAGTGGCTTCCATGGCTTCCATGTGGCATGTACATTGCTCAATGGCTCACATTTGGCTTGGAAAATGTTTGGTCTATTTCATAAAAATGGATTTTAAGGATTTTAGATATTTTGGTGGAAATTTGGATGAAGCTTTATTTAGAATTATTTGATCATTGGTTTAGTACTTAGGGATGATTTTAATTGAATGCATGATGAAGAAGAGTGTCATATGGACTTTGGATGAATTTTTGGGCTTTTGGATTTGGTGGAAGTGGGATTTTAGAATGGTTTAAGAAAGTGGGCCTTTAGGTTTGAAAACAAATTGGTGGATGGAAATTTTGTGAAGGATTGGGCAAAAAATGTTGGGTTTAGTTTATGGATGTGTCATGAGTGATTTCAAACAAATTTAAGGTGATTTGGAGTTGAATTGGGTTTGATTTGGGACTTTTTGGTAAAGGGGTCAAAGTGGGTCAAATTGGGCTAAATTGGGCTAAGGTTGGGCTAATGTTAGATTTGATGTAAAATTAATGTTGAGAAATGTTTATGGGAGTGTCACAAAGTTTTTTTTAACTTTGGTTGGGCTTTGATTTTGGGATTTAGGCCCATTCGGGTTTATGGTGGGTTTGGGCCAAAAATGGGGATTTTGGTTTTGGGTTAGGTTTGGGTGGAGTTTAGGTTTAAATTTGGGGCAAATCAAGTTAGTTTTTTTTTGTGGGGATATTAGGAAGGTATAGGAAAAGATTTAGGGCTAATTGGAGTTGAATTGGGTTGGTTTGGGCTAAGTTTATGTCATGGGCCAAAATTGGGCCTTAAGCTTCAAATTGGAATTGGATCCAAATGTTAATCAAATTGGGATTTGATTTGGTCTAAATTGATATTGTGGATATTGAATTGAAGATTAGAATTTAATTGGATCAACATTGAGGTTAATTTGAGTGGTTTGGTTTGACATTGGGTTTACTTTGGTTAAAAATGGGCCAAATTGGGAGTTTTAGTAAAAGTGGGTTAAATTGATAAAATTGGCCTATGGTGTAGTTGAACAAAATGAAATTGGGAATATTTGGAATTTTCTGGAATCTTTTGGGAATTTTTGGAATTTATGGATTTTTTTGGTTAAAGGGGCATTTTGCGTATTTGGAGAGTATTGGAGGTTATTTTTGGAAATTTTGGTATAGTTGGCTAAGGATGATCAATTTGAATGGTGGGAAATGTTTAGGATTGGTTTTGAGGAATTTTGGGTAATTTAGGTAATTTTGCAAATTTTGGGTAGCTTCAAGGACATTTGGTAGGTTTGGTGGGTGTAGGGCTCCAGGGGTCAAAATTTGAAATTTTGGAAAAATAAAGATTGATCAAATTTGAGTAGAATGGAATCACTTTGGTTGATCCATGAAGTCATATCAAGCCCATAAGAGCCATGAGATGACTCATTTGAGGCATTCACTATGTTGTTCCTAACCCTCTTAGCCAAGGGCCTAGGGGTTAAGGTCCATCCATATGAATTACCTACATTAGTCAAGAAGTCAAACTAGGTATGAATGGTTTTGGGATTTGGAATGTGTATGAAATTGTAATGTGTGCAGGTCAACCCTCACCAGACTAGGCCACCCAGGGTAGTTTTGACCTCATTTTTGATGAGGTTTCTCTTCCCTCTTTAGTGCTTAGGATTTAGCCTTAGGCTTTTCCTTTGACTATCTTAGAGGACTATAATTGGGACCCATCCTTTAGAAATTTAAACCACTTCTTGTCTCCCTGCAAACCCCACAAGCTTGATTGTAGACCCCTAATCACCTAGAGGGTTGAGATCAAAAGTGAAGGTTTAAAGGATGAGTTCCCGATAGGACTCTTTGGCTTTAGGACCACCCTGGGTGGCTTAGTCTGGTGAGGGTTGACTTACACACTCACTACACTCATACTCTACACTCTCACACACACAATCCAAATCCTAAAACCACACCCATACCCAACTTGACTCCTTGACTCATTTAGGTAATTCATATGGATGGACCTTAACCCTAAGCCCCTGGCTAAGAGGGTTAGGAACAACATAGTGAATGCCTCAAATGAATCCTCTCATGGCTCATATAGGCTTAACATGGCTTCATGGCTCAACCAAAGTGCTTCCATTTCACTCATATTTGATCAATCTTCTTTTTTCCAAAATTTTAATTTTTGACCTCGGGGACCCTACACCTATCAAACCTACCAAAAGCCCTTAAGATTACCCAAATCCTCCAAAATTTCCAAATCACCCAAAATTCCCCAAAATCAATCCTCAACATTTCCTCACCAATCAAATTGATCATCCATAGCCAAAAATACCAAAAATTCCAAAAATACCCCCCAAATACCCAAAATGCCCCTCTTAGCCAAAAAATCCAAAAATTTCCAGAAAATTCCAGAAAATCCCAAATATTCCCAATTTCATTTTGTTCAACTACACCATGGGCTGATTTTATCAATTTACCACACTTTTGTCAAAACCCCCAATTTGACCCATTCTTAACCCAAATGAACTCAATGTCAAACCAAACCTCCCCAATTGACCCCAATTTTGGTCCGATTCAATCCTAAACATTAATTAAATATCCCCAATATCAATTTAGACCAAATACAAGTCCAATTTGATTGACATTTGGATTCAATTTCAATTTGGAGCCTAAAGCCCAATTTTGACCCATGACCTAAACTTGACCCAATTTAACCTAATTCAACTCCAATTGATCCCAAATCTTTCCTAAACCTTCATAACATACCCACAAACAAAACACTAACATGATTTGCCCAAAATTTAAACCTAAACTCCACTCAAATTCAACCCAAAACCAAAAAGCCCAATTTTGACCTAAACTCAAACCTAACCCAAATAAGCCCAAATCCCAAAACCAAAACCCAACCAAAGTCAAAACCTCTTTGAAACACTCCCATAAACATTTCCCAACATTAATTTTACATCAATTTCAACCTCAGCCCAACATTGGCCCAAATTAGCCCAATTTGACCTACATTAACCCCTTTACCAAAGAAGCCCAAATCCAACCCAATTCAAACCCAAATCACTCCAAACTTGTTTCAAATCAATCATGACACATCCTTAAAAAAAACCCAAAATTTATTTGGCATGGCCCTTTGCAAAATTTTTCATCTAAAAGCCCATTGTTAAACATAAAGGCCCATTCTCTTAAGCCTTCCTAAAAGCCCATCCAAAGCAATTTCAAAAGCCCAAAGTCCATGACAATGCCTACATGAAATTCCTCTCATCATCCCTTTGATTTAAAACACTTCCTAAGTTCTAAAATCTATCACCAAATAAATCCAAATCAAGCCTTATGACAATTCTCCTTAAATCCATAAAAAATCCCAACACCCTTTCACATGCAAGTGAGACAATTTTTCCCAAGCCATATATGAGCCATGAAGCCATGAATCAGCCACATGGGAGCCATGAGAGCCATGGAATCTACTTCCACCTCACCAAACCATTAATGGCAAGAGAGGGGATCTCTTTCTTAAACCTTTTTAAACCTTTTTTTACCTTAAGCATGATACACTCTAAACCATACTTTGCCACCTAATCCTTGATGTGGACTTCACTACCTTTGGTAGGTTGACTCACATGATCCTCTCAGCCTATAACCATGTCATGGGAAGGTGAACCCAACCCAAATCATGGGTTGACCCAAACCAAGCCAAAATAGCCATGCCCCCATTCCATTTTGATCTAACCCCTTTACACATGGCAAAGCTCAATTGCCTACACTAAACCCCAGCCCTGACTCACCTGAGCTTGAGGGTGACCCTTGCCTGCCGGCCAGCCACCTGGGCCGCCGGAAAACACCATGGCCGAGACCTTGGGAGGAGCCAAGTTTTGAAATTCTCCCTTGCTGAGCTGCCCCAAGTCCAGTGGCCACCATGGCTGTTCTTCTCTTGCATAGAGCAGCTGATCCCAACCCCTAACTCCCCCTGGGAGGCCCTCCAGCTTCTCCTATTTAAACACCACCTCCTCTCGGCCAAGGGGGGTGCTGAACCAAAACTTACTGAAACACTACCAAAATCATCCCAGAAATCCCCCTGCCAATTCCCACTGAAATCCCCCTGCCAATTCCCCTCTGTGAGCTCAATTTCAGAGTTGAAATCCAAGCTCAAAACCAGGACACTTCACCACAGTGAGCCAATCTCCAAATTGGTTGGTCCTACACCTTCACCAGACCAAGAGGAGAAGTTTCCCAGCAAAAGCCCCCTCACCGGAGCCGGCCATTGCTTCCGGCCTCCAAGCTTTGTGATCGAGCTGTGGTCGAAATCATACCTAGACAATTCACCGAGGCCACGGGACTTCATCCGGAGCTTGCTTGGACCCAATCGAAGGTGACACAACTCTCAGATCGAAGCTTCACTTCTCTGAGCAAAGGTATGGACTCACTCTTCTTCCCAAGCTTACAGAGATTCTCTATTTAATTTGAATCAATTTAAATGCATGTTTACCGTATGGATGTGTTCGTCTCTTCAAGACGAATCCATAGATCATAAGAACACAAAAATCTGTTGAGAATCGAGTGAGAAATTAGGGTTAGAAGGTTGACGGTCACGGGTTTACACCAGTCGTAGACGATGACCAGGAGCCATCAGATCGCGCGTGTATCGAGCGGACTGCCAGGATCGCGCCGGACGGAGCAACGGGACATGAACCGCGGGACGCGTGGCATCCCAGTTAGATGGCGGCGCCGAATCAAGAGACGACGCCGAGGTTGACGCAGTGCCGCGTGGATAAGTAGAAAATAGGGATTTTTCTTATTTTTTTAAACACCCAAAACTTCAAAAATTCATAACTTTGTGTAGAAAAATCCTAAAAATAAAATAAAAATACCCCATTGCTCAGTGAACAGAGGAGAATAATGTTGAAAATAAATCAAGTAATTTCATCAAGTATTTTATTTTTAATGATTTATTTACTCTCTGCATTGTTTTAATTCTCCATGCATATAAGAAATTCACCATGGCATAAGACCATAGGGCTTTGAAGCCTCCGAACTTGGGAACATTCCCCGAATTTTCCAAGGTCAGAGGCCATCCCTATGAGAAGTTATTGATTTTTCAAGTTCATGTTACAGTTTTGAGTATTTTAATTCCAATAATTAGCATGTTGAGAAATAAATTCTAGGAAAATTTGGTGATATTTCTTGTGACTAGAGGGACCTAGGAAAAATAAGTTTTGAGTTAATTCACTTTGAACAACCCTAATTGGCCTAAATACCCAAAATTAAACCTTAATTAATTAGGGTTAACCATTCATCAAATTAACTTAAAAATAATTATCCACTGTCCTTTAGGGATAGGAGAACACTACATAAAAATTTGAAACCAATTGGACTTGATTAACCCCACTAAATGGGTTGATTAAGCCTCTTAAGTAATAATGGGTAAAATTAAACTTTAAAAATTCATAACTCACAAAATACTTTTAAAAAATTCAGAAAAATGGTTTTGGAGCTTCTCTAATATCAGGGGAATTTAGGAAAATTAAAATTGTAATTTTCTAAAAAAGTTGATTTTTACCATTATTTTAATATTTTTAATAATAAAAAATAATAAAAATCATAAAAATATTAAAAATCACCAAAATGTCACATCTTGAATTCTAATCATTTAGGAACAAACTAAATATTTTTCTTAAGTCCCTAGGGTAAGATATTGAATTTTAAAGGCTTAATGTAATTTTTTAATATTAAAAAATGTATTTTCCAACCTTTTCACTAAAATAATTCTAATAAATCAAAGAAAAATCATAAAAATATAAAATTTGTTTCTCTGAATTCCTTGAGGTTAGAGAGATTTAAGAAAAATATAAAATCCATTTTTTTTCAACTTTAATTTTATTTTAAAATTAATTAATGCTCCAAAACTAAAAATAATTCTAATAAATAAAATATAATTCAAAAAATCACCAAAATTGGTCCCAATAGTCCTCTAGTCATTAGGAACTTCCCATAATTTTCTTAAGGACAGAAACATTTCCTTGGTCATGTTATTGAATTTTTCTTGAAAATTCCTATTTTCCATTAAAAATAATTAAATAAATAAATTAAATACAGAATAATCACATTTTCTCCTCTAATGTCTTAATTGACATGTAAGTGAGGTCACATAAAAATTTCAAGTTTATTTGAGCTTAATTTAGTGAGTTATAGAATTATTAAGCTTGAAGGGCAAAATGGTAATTAAAGTTTTCAACCTTTAATTAAAATTTTAGGATTAATCAAAAAGGGGAGGGTAAAATATTTGATTTAAACTGATTTTGGATGATTGAAACTTAAATGGTTAAGGGTAGAAACCCACCAATCATTTTAAGAATAATTAAAGTAAACCTTAATTAATTAATTAATTAAATTTGGAAGATTAATGGAAAATTGAAAATTATTAAAGTGGGGATATTATTTATAAAGATATTTGTTCTTTTATTTAAAAATCCATAAATAAATCACTTCAATAATACTTAAAAAGAAAATTAGAAGAATAATCTAAATTAAATTAAAATTGAAATTAAATTAAATTAAAATAAAAATTAAGTTGAATTAAATTAAAATTAAATTGAAATTAAAATTAAATTGAATAAAATTGAAATTAAATAAAAAAATTAAATTAAATTAAATTAAATTAAAATAAAATTAAATTAAATTAAATTAAAAATGAGGTTTAATTGAATTAAATTGAAATTAAATTTAAATTAAATTAAATTAAATTAAAGTAAATCAAAAAAAATTGAATTAAATTGAATTAAATTAAATTAAAATCATTTAATAACCAACCTAAATCGTTAAGAATTAAACCTAAAATAACTTGAACACTATTCCAAACTTAAACTAATTTTCTACCATTAAATCAAAAATTAAAATTAAATCATTAAGTTAAAATCATTAAAATACTTAATGGGTTGATTTGCCCTTTTAAAGCTCTTATTATTATAACTCTTAAATGAAACATCAAGTGAAGTGTTACCTCACTTATAGGATATTCAAATGTCCTAAGTTTACTGAGCAAGATAACAAAACTTAAACTCCTGTATGATTAATTCACTTCTATAATTAAATTCTCTTGGACTTAAAACAATCCTAGAGGTATTGAAAAGATGTTTAAGACTCGTCTTAAGCACTTCCTCAATATGATAGGAGGTTTATAAGAACAATTTAACTTAATTGTTCTTTGATGAAGAAAATCGTTCTTAAACCAAAACACAAGAACCTAGACGTCATAGGAGATGACTAGCTATAGGATTAGGACTTTGATAGACAATCAAAACCTTTCCCTTAGCTTTACCTAGGTACTTCTTGGAATATTTAAATGCCTTAACATGTGTTTTAAGTGCAGCTTGGGATGACGGGAATACCCTCCAGGTACGCTTTTATTTTATTGCAATTTACTTTATTGCAAATGCACTTTACCTTTCTTGCATGATAAACAACTCGTTGCATGAAAACCAAAACCTTTAGGATAGTCACTGAATTGAAACCAAAACTAAATTAAAAGTCATTACAAGATAAAAATCACCGCCACAACATTTCAAAATATAAAACAACTCAAAATTTAATCACAAACGAACACAAAACTACAATTGCAACTAAATTAAAACGTCTCGTTGAATGATCGGGAATACCTCGGATGATGTAACCCACGTGTTGCTAACGGGATTTCCCACGGTCTAAATGAAAGTGTGGAACTCATTCGGTTGAGTTTAGCAACTTCATCTGGACTAAGTGAATTCAATGAAAATAACGGTGTCGGGATGACGGAACCGTGGGATCTTAATTGGTTCTGTTTAAACAACTTTAAGATTTGTTTTAATTAAAATATTAAAAACACTTGGACTTTTAGATTTCTGAAACAAAACACTTTTCTCATCTCTTGATTTTCACCTTCTATAACTAAACCTCTGCAACAACAAGGAGCTTGGAGCACGGTAGGCAGCACGGCCATCTTCGTCAGCAAAACAACTCTACATCAGCTAAACATTCTTATAATTAAACAACAAAGCCATAAGATTTTGAGGTAATTTGCCTAGTGAAACATAAATCCTCAAATCTTCGTTAGGCATTTGCATGATCATGTCATGTAAATTAAGCCCTAACTGATCTTAGGACTCCGAGGTAGTCGTTCGGTACGACATAAACCCTCACATCTTCAAGGCTATTTGTATGATTTTATCATACAAATATAAGTCCAAATTAATTAAAATTGGCAAGATTGAAATATCAGATAATATTAGGATTTTTCTTAAATCCGAGCCAAACAATAGGATAGTTTGGGAAGTTTCCAAGATTCTTCTTGAATCCTCAGCTTCTCCTACTTTTCTCTCATTGGACTCCTGAAAATAACTGTTCCAAATTTGAACTAATCCCTTTCGAAATTTCAAAAATCTAATCCTTTGAAAACCTTAAACTTTGAAATTCTTGAGAGCAAAACCACTGATCATCATCGAGAGTTTTCTTAAATGATTCACTTCATTTAAGATGTAATTAACTATAGGGGCTTGCCCTTATAGGGAACTTTAAGAATCCGGAGTAATATAAACCTCGCTTAATTCCTTTATATTAAGCGAGGGAACTTGTCGGCTTATAAAATTGGTTCGCAAACCAAACGGATGTCACAAATCTTTTAGTTTATTTAATCGAGCCCCATTGTGAAGCAGTGTGACTATGATACACAGTTTGTGGTGCGGTGCTCGTTTATATAAATTATTCGGGATGTGAGATCAGTTTGATTTCATATCTTAAAATTTTCAAATTTAAAATTATTTTCAAAATCAAATACTACTTTTCAAATTATTTATTTAAATTAAATTAAAAATTCGCCGACAATTTCTGTAGGCGACCTCTTTTCAAAAATACAACACTCAACCTAAAAATATGCCGACAATTTTTGGCGACTCCGCTGGGGACTAGTTCCTCTCTCCATTTTGATCAGATGGCTTTACTTTCATAAATCGGTAGTGAGCTCATGCCCCTAGTGGACCAAACTACCATTCTTCCGTTGGAATACCCGTTCATTTACTGTCTTGAACGAGTATAACCAACTCCTCTCGGATTTAGGAGCCCTTTGTTTAGACACCCCTAAACAGAGAGGTTCTGGGATCCTTTTACCTCTTTTCTGAGGTGGGGTGGACCCCCAATAAGTGTTAGTTTAGGAGCGATCCTTCTAGTCGAGAAAGTCTTGCATAAGTCTTTCTCTTCCTTTCCCATTCTGAATCAGATTCCTTACCTTCTCTACACCTTTGAACATTATGTTCCTAATAAACAAACCCTCTAATGAATGACTCTTTTAACAAATAATTCCTTTTTTTATAAATACATGAACAAAAATGTGTTCGGACTCTTTTCGATTCCTTTCTTTTCGTCCTGATGAGAAGAAGCATAACTTGGGACTGACAATCAGAATCTACCTTGCAGAAAATGTCTGCCCCAAAGCTGATTTTCTCCTTCACCAATGATTCGGACTTCACTTGTTTACAAGGATGAGTCGCCCGACAATGGGATCATCCGTTTCGAGCGAGGATTCGAGAACACAAATGTCGAGATCACCGACGTTACCCTTTTCACACTTACGGACAAAGTGCACGAAGCCGAAAGACCTTTGATCGAGTTCGACCTCGAGTCGACTCGAGAGTTCCCTCCCTGCAAAGGGTTCCAGTCGAGAGGAATACTACGTCCATGGGAGGAATGTTATCTCTACCCCCACCGGTCTAGTCGTCTCCGCACTGCCCGACTTCCGCCAAGCGAAGGGGAAGGAAATTCAGATTTGTAACGAGCATGTTACCGTGGAGGGTACGGATCTCCGTACGAGACCTTCGTTTTCGAAATTGGGTCCGGCTCGAGGGTTCCACCCCTAACACGGACTCGGAGAAGAAACGAGAGGTAAGAAGATTGCCGGAAAGGCCGGAGGCTGGCGAAGTTGCTTTCTTGGAAGAAATCCCCGAGTACACACCACTACTCGAGTACATACCATTGCACGAGTATACACCGCATTTGGAAGGAAGTAGATTCCATCCCCTCTCGCCGCAGTGACGAGGAAAATGTCCTCAAGATTTCTTCGCATTACCTCGACCCGCATACTTATAGCGACAACCGAAAGAAAAGGGCTAGGATTACACCATTTGCCCGACTGCGGAGCGTGATAGAAGTTAGCAAAGAAAGAGAAATGTCCTGTATCAGAGATTTTAAGAAGAATAGGGCGGGTGCCAGCCAAGTCCCATCTTGGACCGCGAGTAGAACCTGTTAGCGCCACAGAAAAGCCGAATAAGAAGATGAACCTAGTCCACCTGTTGTTGTTTCAGGATTACGGATCGGGGAGGATACCACCTTCCGGACATTCGGCCAGACGGACTCTCCGGTCCCAGGCCTTCTGCTGCTAGAAGGATGGTATGGCGTCCTACTAGCGGCGATTAAGACCAAAACAACGACCGGAAAAGGAAAGTCTCATCGAAAGACTCGAGTCCGAAGAAAGCGCCCGCCGCGATGAAGGAGACTCCCAGAACGAAACCCAACGGTCATCGCATGATAAGCTGCGAAACCGTACAAAAAAGACCACTGGAGGACGCTATGAAAAAGCTAAGAATCGACATTCAACGATTAGCAAGAGAAAGAGAAGAAAAGTTTGGAGATGAAGTCAACTCGTCGGAATTCATGGATGACGAATATGTGGAGATCAACATGGTTGAGACACGAGCATCGTCAGCTTCGCAAGGTGCCCAGGCAGCTACGGAGAGAGATGAACCAGAAGCATTAAGAGCACAAATTCAAGAAAAAGATGATACAATCTCTCGAATGGCAAAAAGGATGGAAGAGATGGCTGCGGCCACTAGCCACTCTTCGAGTCGAGCTCGACCCCCAGAGAAACGCCTCCGAAGTTATTCATATTACGGACGGAGGGAAAGAGATTACATCCGTTAACGGAGACGATCGCCGAAGAAAGATTCTACCCGAATATGATTCCGAGAGAAGGACATCGAGAACATGGTAGAACGGCGAGTGCGAGAAGCCTTAGCACACTCTAAGAGTGGAGCATCTATTCGGACGGGTAGACCTTACCCCGAAGAATTTGATGCGGTACAGATACCCGAAGGCTTCGTACCACCTGCGGTTCGAGACTTTTGATGGTACTGGAAATCCTCGACAGCATGTTGCACATTTTTGCTCTAGTTGTTGCAACGCCGGTGGAAGTGACGCATTACTCTTCCGACAATTCGTCAGCAGCCTGTCAGGGATCGCCTTCGATTGGTATGCAGAGTTACCGAAAGGTTCGGTAAAGACATTTTCAGAATTGGAAAACCTCTTCGTGAAATGGTTTGCCGGAGCTCGGCACCATATCACCATCGGTGACTTAGTGGTGGAGAAACAGAAACCGAATGAAACTTTAGTGGACTACATACTTCGATGGAGAAATCTAAGCATGAAGTGTGAGCCACAGCTACAAGAATAACATGCAGTCAGTATCCTGCTTAAAAGCATTCACGGCCCGATAGCACTTCTCCTTAAGAGATTTACAATTAAGACTTTCGAGAAGTTGTTAAGCAAGGCCGAGAGCTTGCAAGAGGAAGCGAAGCAACTAAGTTTCGTCGACAAAACAGACAAACAGAAGCCTATGAAGACATTTGAAAAGAAATCCGGGATCGTCGCGGCAGTCGATAAGGGCAAACAGCCAATGCGAAATACGGCGGAGCGGCCCGACCCGGCTATCGACAACCTCGGCGGAACTACCAACAACCTCGGCCGGTTATCGGCCAACTCAACAATATGGGCGATCGCCTCACCCACAGCGCACGTTAAAGGAGCTCATAAATAGAGAATATCAATTCAAGAATGAGGCAGTGCCAAAGATGTTCCGCAGTTTGATGAAGACTTCGGATTTTCGACTGCCAGAACCCAAGAAGCCAGAAGAAGTTAACAAGAAAGACCATCCCAACTACTGCCCTTACCACCAGATGCTTGGACATAAGATAGAAGATTGCATCACCTTCAAAAGTTGGCTTGACAACAATCTCCGAAAAGGGAACATAACGATCCCAAAGGAATACATGAAAGAACCCCAGAAAGGAGGTTCTGTCAATGTTATTTCAATGGATCGCATTGTTCCGATAGACCCTTACACGACCTATGATGGATGGAGTACCGCTTGGACGAAGTCATCGAAGAAAATTTTGGATCGCATCCAAACCGCTTCGGCGCGTGCTTCAACTCGGAGTTTGAAACACTGTCGAGCGGCGGCTAGCGCTTGCAGTTGAAGAACCGCCCCGGGAAGAAAAGATCATGGAAAAGAAGGAGATTGTAGAAGAAGAAAGGACCGAGGCTCCTAAGGCTAGACTAGGGGCTGCTTATCCTAGGATGGTTGTTTCCGATTCGGTGGAAAAATTCCTCGAACCTCTGACTCTGTATGATTATTTGCTCGCTCCGGCGGAATCTTATAATGATAAGAGTTATGGCGTTGGCTACGTTTTGACTGTTTCTAACGATTACGTAACTAACGACAACTAATCTAATCCGGATCCCGATTTTTATACCAATAACAATTCTTAAATCATACACAACCTCGACAATCACGATGACAAAGAAGACATTCATCAAGAAGGCTACGAAAGTTCAACAAGCAATGAATCTATTTGTGAATTCCAAGGAACTCCAATCACAATAGAGTTAGAGCCTTCAGATTCGAAGCGACTCCGGAAGAACCTGTCATGCCGATTCGAAAGGAGACACTGTAAACTCGATACCGGATTCGAAGAAATCACAGAAGTCAATTGAAGGATCGAAAGGTTTCTACCTCCAAGAATGGGTCGAAAAGACAAAGGAAAGCAGGTGGTTGTTCAGGAAGAATCAACCCCAGCAGAAGAATTGCCAATTCGGGAAGAAACTGAGACACATGGTAACAAAGTGGACTATAACGTGCTAGCCCATCTTAGGAAACTACCGACGAGCCGAGCATCTACGATGCTCTCATCTTATCAAAAGAGATGAGGGAAGCTCTAATCGAGGCCTTACTTGATCCGGAGATTTGTTTAGCTCGGATGGTCGGAGATTCCTTAGACGAGGTTTGCTCGTTAAAGGAACGAGCGAGGTGTTACCTTCACGGACGGTGATCTACTACTTGGGACGGCCGATCATGGCCGACCATTGTACATTTCGGTTACTAATCGGAAAATTTACGCTCTCCGGAGTATTGGTGGATCCGGGAGCATCGATCAACATAATGAATCTTCGGACGCTAGCGTACTTGGAATTTGATGCTCGCGAGCTTGAGGCGGACAAGATGTTACTAAGAGGATTCAACCAGAAAGGAGAAAGAGCCCTTGGATCAATAACACAGTTGATGAAGACCGGTGATTTAGCAAAGACAACCGCAAAATTCCATATAATTGATTCTGAGACATCGTTCAACGCGCTACTGGGCCGACCATGGATACACGAGAACCGGATGGTACCATCGTCTCTGCATCAGTGCATAAAATACTACGAAGGAGGAGAACAATGCATTAAAGGTGATTTGCAACCTTTCTCCGTACATGAGATTGGAGTCCATGAAGATGCAGCTTATTACGCACCTCCGAAGAAAACAATCTTCTCCAAAAACACTGTGTCAAATGAAACAAAAGAAATTCGAGACAATGAAGAACCTGAAGTTCTAGTCCAACAGTCACTCACCACTCCCTTACGGCGAGATGGTGAAGGTTTCTCCAGAACTCGCATCCGAGGTCGAGGCCGGGGATGAGGTCGTGGAAGAGACACTAGGACAGTTGGACAGAAAAAGCCGATGATTAACGTTGATTGGGAGAACAGCTCTGAGGAAGAAGAGGAAGTCAAGAAAGAAGCAGCTACAATAAACCGGAAGAAACCACAATTCAAGATTTCTCTCGAAGATGAGAAGAACGAAGAATACAAATCGATGTACGAGAAGATTAACCACTATGTACACACTATGACCCTGACCCCGATCCATTCTAATAAGATCGAGGGTATGGTGGTCAAAGAAGTACATAGCAGCGGTGCAAAGCCAATCAAATTTTACCATGGCGCTTCTTCTTCTAATACTGAAAACGATGTACAATTTGAAGATGTCCCTTCTTCCGAATTAATGGAATTATCTTTTGAGTGGTACTCTCCCTGTGTTCAAAATTTAATTCAGCATGGTGTCTTACCTCGACAATGGACAAAAGGCCGAGCAAAACACTTTAAAAAATTATGGAATAATGCTGGTAGGCCTCCCAATTCAAAACATGGTCTTGGATTTGGCACAGTAGGTTCAGTTGACGATACAGAATTTTGTTTGGTTGTCACTTGCGAACCTAATGAAGATTGCTTGGAAACTACATAAGAGCTTGAAGATCTGCAAATTGGAGACGCTCCACCAGAGTTCGAAGAAGAAATAAAATCTACAATAGATGAGTTAATGGAAGTTAACTTAGGTACTAGCGGAAAGCCTAGACCAACCTTTGTTAGCTCCTTACTCAATAAAGAAGATTCCGAGGAAATGATCAAGCTATTAATGGAATTCAAGGACTGTTTTACTTAGAGTTACGACGAAATGCCAGGATTAGCTCCAGAAGTCGCAGTTCACAGGCTAAGAGTAGACCCCACTTCCATTCCAGTCAGACAAGCTTCCAGAAGGATGCGTTTGGAAATTGAACAACAAGTAATAGCTGAAGTTAAGAAGCTAATCGACGCTAAATTTTTCCGTGAAGAACAATACCCTACTTGGCTAGCTGATGTGGTACCGATCGAGAAGAAGAATGGTCAGATCAGAATCTGCGTGGATTTCAGAGATTTGAACAAAGCATGTCCGAAGGGTGAATTTCCACTACCAATTCCAGAGTTAATGATCGACATCGCTTCGACACATGAAATATTCTCTTTCATGGATGGATCTTCAGGATACAACCAGATAAAGATGGCACCAGAAGACGAAAAACTCACGGCATTCAGAACACCAATCAGAGTATATTGCTACACAGTAATGCCATTCGGACTAAAGAACGCAGGAGCAACATACCAAAGAGCAATGACAAAGATTTTTGATGATCTCATTCACAACCAAGTCGAGTGGTATGTGGACGATGTGGTCATCAAAAGCAAACTAAAAGAAGATCACCTGTATGATTTGAGAATTGTCTTAGAGCGACTAAGGCAATACAACCTTAAGATGAATCCCTTAAAATGCGCCTTCGGCGTTACCTCCGGGAAATTCTTAGGATTTGTTGTCCGACATCGCGGGATTGAAATTGATCAGGAAAAGATTAAAGCTATCTTAGAAATGACGCCTCCCAAAACTTTAAAACAGATACGATACTTTCAAGGGAAGTTGGCATATCTTCGACGCTTTATCTCGAACTTGTCAGGTAGGTATCAGCCCTTCTAGGCATTAGTGAAAAAGGACGCCAAATTCGTTTGGGAAGAGAAATGCCAACCGGCCTTCGAGGACATTAAGCAATACTTAATGACACCTCCTGTCTTAGCGACCTCGGTCTCGGGTAGACCGTTGATACTTTATACCGCGGCTCTAGACGACTCCTTGGAGCCCTGCTAGCCCAGGTCAATGATGAGGGAAAAGAAAATACTCTCTACTACTTAAGCCGTCGTCTGATTCCAACGGAAGTAAAGTACCCTCCAATTGAGAAGCATTGTTTGGCCCTAATCTTCGCCGCACAAAAACTCAGGCATTACATGCTCTCTCACAAGGTCAACCTTATTTCGAAAGTTAATCCATTGCAATATTTAATGACCCGTCCGACACTTTCTGGCAGGCTTGCCAGGTGGTCGATGATACTATTGCAATTCGACATAACTTTTGTTCCTCTTCGTGCCGTAAAGGGACAAATCCTAGCGGATTTCCTTGCAGCACACCCTTTGCCGGAAGAATCGCCTCTCAACGACGACTTTCCTGACTAGCAGATAATGAGCCTAGAAGACGCAGATGATCGACGTTGGGAACTATACTTCGACGGAGTGTCCTCAGCACAGAAAGACAAAGAATTGCAAACGATAGTGCCCGGTAAGGCAGGAATCGGACTAATCTTTATAACACCGGAGCGGGGGATGTTAAGACTCCTACCATTTAACAGATCGTGCACAAACAACGAGGCAGAATATGAGGCCCTCATAACAGGACTAGAACTGACCATTCAGATGGGAATAACAGATATCAACTGTTGACCTCATTTTTGATGAGGTCTTCTCTTCTTCTCTTTAGTACTTAGGATCTAGCCTTAGGTTTTCCTTTGACCATCTTAGTGGACTAGAGATGGGACCCACCACTTAGAAATTTCAAACCACTTCTTATCTCCCTGCAAACTCCACAAACTTGACTGTAGACCCCTAATCACCTAGAGGGTTGAAATCAGATGTGGAATTTTAAAGGATGAGTTCCTATAGGACTCTTTGGCCTTAGGACGCCTGCCAGGTGGCTCGGTGCGAGTGAAGGGGCTGACTTACACACACACTACACTTGTACACTACACTTTCACACACTTCCTAAAACCACAACCATACCTAACTTAACCTCCCGACTCATGTAGGTGATTCGCATGGATGATCCTTAACCCCTAAGCCCTTGGGCTAAGAGGGTTAGGAACAACATAGTGAATGCCTCAAATGAGTCCCTTCATGGCTCACATGGGCTTGATATGGCTTCATGGCTCAACCAAAATGATTTCATTCCACTTACATTCACCCAATCTTCAAATTCCCAAATTTTCAATTTTTGACCCCCGAGACCCTACACCCGCTTAGCCTACCCAAAACCCCCGAAATTACCTAAATTTCTCAAAATTTCCAAATTACCCAAAATTCTCCAAAATCAATCCCAAACATTTCCACATCACTTAAACTGATCATCCATACCCAAAAATACCAAAAATTCCAAGAAAACCTCCCAATACCCTCCAAATACCCAAAATACCCCTCTTGACCCAAAAATCCAAAAATTCAGAAAATTCCCAGAAAATTCCAGCAAATCCCAAATATTCCCAATTTCATTTTGTCCAACTACACCATGGGCCAATTTTGTCAATTTACCCTACTTTTGTGAAAACCCCCAATTTGACCCATTTTAACCCAAAGTGAACACAATGTCAAACCAAACCCAGCCAATTGACCCAAATTCTGGTCCAATTCAGTTCTAAACTTCAATTCAACATTCCCAACACCAATCTAGACCACATCCAAGTCTAATTTGATTGAAATTTGGATCCAATTTCACTTTTGACCTTAAAGCCCAATTTGGACCCATGACCCAAACCTAACCCAAACTCACTCAATTCAACTCCAATTAACCCCAAATCTTTTCTAAATCTTCCTTAGCATCCCCACAAACAAAACACTAACATGATTTGCCCAAAATTTAGACCCAAACCCCACTCAAATTCAACCCAAAACCAAAAGGCCCAATTTTGACCTAAACCCAGACCTAACCCAAATGAGCCCAAACCCCAAAATCAAAGCCCAACCAAAGTCAAAACCTCTTTGAAACACTCCCATAAACATTTCTCAACATTGATTTTATATCAATTTCAACCCTAGCCCAACATTAGCCCAACTTGGCCCACTTGGACCTACATAGGCCCACTTACCAAATAAATCCAAATTCAAACCAATTCAACTCCAAATCACATCAAATTGATTCCAAGCCCTTCATAGAACATCCCTAAATCAATTATGACATTTATTTGACAAAGTTCTTCACAAAATTTTTTATCCAAATGCCCATCCTAAAATCAAAAGCCCATTTCCCTTAAACTTTCCTAAAAGCCCACTCCCTTAAATTCAAAAGCCCAAATTCATCCAAAGCCCACATGACACTTCCTTTCATCATCCATTTAATCAAAATTGTCCCTAAGTTCCAAAATCATCAATCAAATAATTCCAAATCGAAGCCACATGCCAAATCACCCCAAAATATCCAAAATTCTTAAAACCATTTTTATGAAATTGACCTAACATTTTCCCAAGCCAAATGGAGCCATGGAGCCATGCACAAGCCATATGCAAGCCATGAGAGCCTCTTTACTTGTCACCATGCCATTTTGGGCAAAAGGAGGAGACTCTTTCCTTAATTCCTAAAGGTGATTAACCACTCCCATGATTCCCCTTAACCATGCTTATGCCTAATTGTGCTTGGATGGTGACTTGACCCCTGCGATTATGCTTGAGCCAAATCACTTTTCTTTCGACTAAAACCAGGCCTTGGGTGGTGCACCTAGCCCAAATGGGTGGGTTGACCCATTTAGGTTCAAATTTAGCCATGCCCCCATTCCATCTAAATCAAACCCTTTACACATGGCCAATGCTAATTGATTGCACTAAGCCCAGCCACTGACCTCCACGACCAAGATGGTGACCAATGCACAGCCGGCCGGCCACGAGGCCGCCGGAAAACACCACGGCCGAGAGCTCACATGTGAGCCGACATTGAAATTCTCACTTGCTTGGGCCGCCCCATGCCTAGTGGTCACCATGGCTGTTCTTCTCCTCACTGAAGCGGCTCGATCCCATGCCTCGACTCCCACGGGAGGCCCACCATCCTCTCCTATTTGAACTCCACCCCTCTCGGCCATGAAGAGAGCTAAGCACAAACCTTGCCAAAACTCTGCCAAAATTGTTCCAGACTCCTCCCCATACATAGAGCACTTGATCCCCAGTGAGATCCCCCTGCCATTTCTCCTCTGTGAGCTCAATTTCAGAGTTGAAATTCCACCCAAAACCAGGACACTTCTCCACAGTGAGCCAATTCCCAAATTGATTGGTTCTACACCTTCACCGGACCGAGGGAAGGTGTCCACCGACAAAAGCCCCATCTCCGGAGCCACCCAGGTTGCTCCAGCCTCCAAGCTTTGTGATCGGGCTTGGTCGAAATCACATCTAGACAATTCACCGAGACCAGGAGACTTCATCCGGAGCTTGTTGGGATCCAATCGAAGGTGCAACAACTCTCGGATTGAAGCCACACTTCTACGAGCAAAGGTATGAGCTAATTCTTCATCCCGAGCTTCTGGAGTTTCTCCATTTCAAATGCCTTAGTTTCAATGCATGTTAACCGTATAGATGTGTTCGTCTCTTCAAGACGAATCCATAGAGCATAAGAACATAAAAATCCATTGAGTATCGAGTGAGATCTTAGAGATTTAGTGTGAACGGCCCTCGGGTGAGGACGCTCGGGGACGATGAACGGATGCCGTCCATTCAATACACGCGCGGACGAACGGCTCAGATGGCGTCGGACCAGGAGACGGTACGAGAACCGCGGGGCCCGGGCTGCCGACTCGGGTGGCGGCGTCGAATGGGAGCGCGACGCGTGTGCGTTCGGAGGCTGCCGAGGTTGACGCGGCGCCGCGTGGATAAATAGAAAATTAGGGTATTTTCTATTTATTTAATTCCCTAAACTTCAAAAATTCATATCTCGTGTAGAAAAATCGAGAAAAATAAAATAAAAATACCCTCTTGCTCGGTGAACGAGAGGAGAATAATGTGGAAAAGAAATCATTTAATTTCATCAAGTATTTTATTTTTTATAATTTATTTACTCTCTGCATTATTTTAATTCTCCATGCATGTATACGGCATGAGACCATAGGGCTTTGAAGCCTCTGAATTTGGGAACATTCCCTGAATTTTCCAAAGTCGAGGCCATCCTATGAAAAGTTATTGATTTTCCAAATTCGGATTCTTGTTTTGAGTATTTTAATTCCAATAAATAGCATGTTGTGAAATAAATTCTAGGAAAATTTGGTGATGTTCCTTATGACCGAGAGAACCCTAGGAAAAATAGGTTTTGACTTAGTTCATTTAAAATAACCCTAATTGGCTTAAACACCCAAAATAGGTCTTTATTTAATTAGAGTTAACCAGGCATCAAATTGACTTGAAATCAATTCTCCACTGACCTTTAGGATCAGAGGAATCTACCATAAAAGTTTGAGGTCAATTGGACTTGGTTAGCCCCACTAATTGGGTTGATTAAGCCACTTAGCCATTTTAAACTTTAAAAATTCATAACTTTAAAAATACCTTTTAAAAATTTACTAAATTGGTTTTGGAGCCTCTCTGATATCAGGGGAACCTAAGAAAATTAAAATTTCAATTTTCTAAAAAAGTTGATTTTTAATAATATTTTAATATTTTTAATAATTAAAAAATAATAAAAATCACAAAAATAATAAAATTCACCAAAATGTCACATTTTGAATTTTAATCACTTAGGAACAAATCCCACATTTTTCTTAGGTCTATTTAGTGAGATATTAAATTTTAAAGCTTTAAGGTAATTTTAAAATTAAAAAAAATGTATTTTCTAGCATTTTCACTAAAATAATTATAATAAATCATAGAAAAATCAGAAAATTACAAAATTTGCTTCTCTAGTTTCCTTGATATCAGAGAGATTTTTAAAAATTATAAAATCCATTTTTCAACATTTATTTTATTTTTAAATTAATTAACACTCCAAAATTTAAAATAATTATAATAAAAATAATATAATTCAAAAAATCACCAAAATTGGTCCAAGTGGTTCTCTGGTCATTAGGAATGTCCTCTAATTTTATTAAGGACAGAAACTTTCCCTTGGTCATGTTATTAAATTTTCCTTGAAAATCTCTATTTTCTACCAAAAATAATTATATAAATAAATTAAATACAGAAAAATCATATTTTCTCCTCTCATGTCTTTATTGACACATGAGTGAAGTCACATAAAAATTTCAAGTTCATTTGAGTTCAATTTAGTGAGTTATGAAATTATTAAGTTTAAAGGGTAAAATAGTAATTAAAATTTTTAACCCTTAATTAAAACTTTAGGTTTAATAAAAAAATTTAACAAGTAAAATATTTGATCCTAATCTGATTTGGATGATTGAAATTCAAATAATTAAAGGGTAGAAACCCATTAAACAATTTTAAAATGATTAAACTTTAATTAAATAATGGATTAAATTTGGAAGAATAATAAAATTGGAATTATTAAAATAGGGATATTATTAGGAAGAGATTTATTCTTTAATTTAAAATCCCTAAATTAATTATCTCATTAATATTCAATTCTTAATTAAAATGATAACTCAAATTTAAAATATATTAAAAGACTTAATCATTAAACTAAAATTAAATTATTAAACTCTTTTAAAAATTAAATTAAATTAAATAAATAAAATTAAATTAAAATTAAATTAAATTAAAATAAATAAAATTAAATTAAATCAAATTAAATTAAATTAAACAAATTAAATTAAATTAAATTAAATTAAATTGAATTAAATTAAATTAAATTAAACAAATTAAATTAAATTAAATTAAATTAAATTAAATAATTAAAATTAAATTAAAATTAAATTAAATTAAATTAAATTAAATTAAATTAAATTAAATTAAATTAAATTAAATTAAACAAATTAAATTAAATTAAATTAAATTAAACTAAATTAAATTAAATCAAATTAAATCAAATTAAATTAAATGATTAAATTAAATTAAATTAAATTAAATCAAATTAAATTAAAATTAAATCAAATCAAATTAATTAAACATCAAATCAAATTAAATTGAACTATATTGAATTAAATTAAATTAAAACTCAATTAAATTAAATTAAATTAAATTAAATATAACATCACCAAAGACATAAAGAATTCAAAATAAATCTAAAATAACTTGAACAACTTATTCAAATTTAAACTCATTAATGGAAATTAAACTAAATCACGAAATCATTTGAATACTTAATTTACCCTTGAAAGTTTTAGTTATCATAAATCCTAAACGGAACATTAAATGAAATGTTACTTCACTTATAGGATATTCGAATGTCTAGTTCATCGAGCAAGATAACAACAAAACTTGAATTCTCGGACGATTAATTCATTTATATAATTAAATCCATTTGGACTTAAAACAATCTAGAAATATTGAAAAGATGTTTAAGATTCTTCTTAAGCACTTCCTCAATATGATAGGACACTTATAAGAACAATTGAATTTAATTGTTCTTTGATGAAGAAAATCATCCTTAAACTAAAATACAAAGACCTAGACGTCATAAGAAATGACTAGCTATAGGATTAGAAATTTGGTAGAAAACCATAACCCTTCCTTTAGCTTTACCTAGGAACTTGCTTAAATATTCTAATTGTGTTTTAAGTGTAGCTTGGGATGACGGGAAGACCCTCGAGTTACGCTTTTATTTTATTGCGATCTACTTTCTTGCGATTTACATTATTGTAATTTACTTTATTGCGAAATGCACTTTACTTTTCTTGCATGATAAGACAAGCTGTTGCATGAAAACGCACACCTTTAGGATAGCCACTAAAGCTGAAACCAAAACTAAGTTAAAAGTCATTGTAAGATAAAATTCACCGCCACGACATTTCAAAATATAAAACGACTCGAAATTTAATCACAAACGGAACACAAAACTACAATTGCAACTAAATTAAAACGTCTGTTGGATGATCGGGAATACCTCGGATGATGTAACCTACGTGTTGCTAACGGGATTTCCCGCGGTCTAAATGAAAGTGTGGAACTCATTCGGTTGAGTTTAGCAAATTCATACGGACTAAGTGAATCCGATAAAAATAATGATGCGGAAGGATGGAGCCAGTGGGATCTTAACCGGTGTCGTTATAATCAACTTTAAGATTTGTTTTAATTAAAACACAAAAAACACTTGGAAAATTAAGACTTCTCTAAACCAAAACACTTTTCTCATCCCCGATTTATGATTTCTAAAACTAAACCTCTGCAACAATAAGGAGCTCGGAGCATGGTGGGCGGCACGGCCATCGTCGTCGGCAAAACTTGAACCTACTTGACAAAACTTTCCTAGAATTAAATAACAAAGCCATAGGATTTCGAGGTAGTACGCTTAGTGCAACATAAATCCTCGAGCCTTTTGTTAGGCATTTGCCTTGCAAATTAAGCCCTAACCGGACTTAGGATTCGAGGTAGTCGTCGATACGATATAAACCCTCACATCTTCGAGGCTATTTGTATGATTCTATCGTATAAATATAAGTCCTAATTAATTAAAATTGACAAAATCAAAACATTTAAATAAACATTAGGATTTTCCTAAATTTAAGTCAAACAATAGGATAGTCGGGAAATTACCGAAGTTCACTTCGAATGCGTGATTTCTCCTACTTTTCTTCCTTTGGATTCACAAAACAAAATGTTCCAAACTTGATCCATTCCACTATTGAAATTCCAAAATTCAATCCCTTGAAAACTTAAACTTTGAAATCCTTGAGAGCGGAATTATTGATTACTTATCGAGAGTTTTCTTAGGTGATTCCCATCACTTAAGATGTAATTAACTATAGGGGCTTGCCCTTATAGAGAATTTTGAAGAACCCGGGTAATATAAACCTTGTTTAATGTTTTCATATTAAGCGGGGAATTTTGTCGGCTTATAAAATTGGTTCGCGGACCGAACGGATGTCACAAATCTTCTAGTTTATTTAATCGAGCCCCACGATCGAGCGAGTGTGTCTATCCTTAGGGATAGATACACGGTTTGTAGTGCGGTGCTCGTTTATATAAACTATTTGGGACGTGAGATCGGTTTAATCTCATATCTTAAAACCTTCGAATTTAAAATTATTTTCAAAATCAAATACTCCTTTTCAAATTATTTATTTTAATTAAATTAAAAATTCGCCGACAGATTTCTGTTAGGCGACCCCTCTTCAAAACAAAACACAACCTAAAAATTTGCCTACATCAACATCTACGAAGATTCTCAGTTGATCATTCAACAGGTCGCAGGACAATACATAATCTTAAAGCCAAGACTCGAGCAATACTTTCAGTATGCCATGAAACTGTTGGAGCAAAGTCCGAATGTAACAATCTACAAGATCCCCAGAAGAGAAAATGCTCTCGCGGATGCACTAGCTCGCCTTGCAAAAGAATTTGTCTGCTTACAAGATGAGTTAGTTGAAGTGTCAGTTCAAGGACGACAGGTCCTATCACAGCTTGACATGGATATGATACGAGAGATCAGAAAAGCGAGAGGAATCGATTGCAACAATGACGAGAAAACACGGAAGATTGGCGTCGGTGCTAATAGAACTACCGCAAAACGGGAAATTACCGGACGATAAGTCATTAGCACATCAAATCAAGAAAAGAACTCTGTCTTACGCATTAATAAACAATACATTATACGAAGGACTTTTGATCGGATGTGGTTAAGATGCACGAGCGGGTCCGAGGCTCGTGAAATTGTCGAAAAGTGCATTCGGGACTTTGTGGCGCTCATCGATCGGGCCGAAAATAAAAATGAAGATTAAAAGACTAGGGTATTGCGGCCCTCGATGATGACCGTTGCATGAAAGTCGCCAAGAGTTGTCACCGAGTGCCAAGTGCACGGAGTGGTTTACACCAACCTCCAGAATGTCTACATCCAGACAATTGCATCGTGGCCATTTGAGTGTTGGGGCACGGATATAGTCGGTCAGATAGAACCGCCTTCTTCGAAGGACATCGCTTCATCCTTGCGGCTACGGACTACTTTTCTAAATGGGCGAAGCCGGTTCCACTCGGAGAAGTAAAGGCACACCATGTCTTACGGTTTTCAAGAATCGAGTTGTCTATCGTTTCGGAGTACCGCGCGAGAATCATTTCGAGATAATGGGTCCGCATTCGAAGCATAAAAATCAACAATTTTGTCGGGAGACATGGAATCGGCTGGCGATACTCGACAATCTACTACGCAAGAGCAAACGGCTTGGCCGAGGCTTTTAATAAAACTCTCGTTCAAATCTTAAAGAAAACTTTGGACGACAATAAGAGAAATTGGCACGAGAAGTTGTTAGAAGCCTTATGGGCCTACAGGACGACTTTCAGGACTCCTACTCAGTCTACACCTTACACTTTAGTGTACGGCTCCGAGGCAGTTTTACCTTTAGAAGTCCAGCTTCCATCACTCAGGATTGCGGTTGCAAATAAAATTACTACAGAAGAAAATGCCAGATTACGGCTGGAAGAAGCTGGAAAACTTGGAAGGAAAAAGACTTGCGGCGCAACAAAATTTGGAATTGTACCAAGCTAAGATGATCCGAGGCCCATGATAAGCTAGTCCGCCCAAGAACTTTCAAAGTTGGTGACTTAGTTCTTGTTCTCGGAAGACCTATTCTTGCACATTGCAAGATAGGAGGCAAATTTGAACCAACTTGAAAAGGGCAGTTTGTGGTTGAGGCGATCTACTCGGGAGGCTCCTACCGACTTGTGAATTGCCGAGGAGAACGACAAATGCTTCCAATCAATGGACAATATTTGAAAAAGTATTACACGACTTTGATGTTTCAAAGGGTGGCCTCTAAAATAGAGTCTTATCCCTAGAAACACGGTTGAGGCAATCACTTTGTGACTGGGTCCGAACCCAAAAACATAAAAATAAATAAAAAAATGTTTACTAAAAAAATATAAATAAATAAAATGTGTGAAATCATAATAATAAAGTTTTACCCTTCCGTTCAAATCAAATCTTGTTCCTGATCTTTCTTCATCTTTTCCTACTTTCCTTAAAAATTAAAATAAGTGAATAAAAAATCTTCAGTGATAAATATTTTATTAATGTTCTTGTTCTTAGTACAGCCCCTGATCTTTTCCTTGTCTTTTGTGCAGGGAAATGTCGAACGGGCGGTTGGTCCTAAACTTTAGAAATGGCGTGATTCTCGCACTCGATGAAAAGAGGGTGAAGGATGGAGCAGTGATAGAAATTGATTCTGACTTCACACCGACCGGCCTACGAGTATGAAGAAAATGGTCAGGTCCCAGGTGGACCGAGAGGAGCTTCATAGCCGGACGGTGATGAAGATGGGTGGCCCGAGCCACCAATCCGGCAACGAAAAGAAAGACAAACACCGAGGAAAGCAAGAAAATCAAGTCAGTAGTTGCCACGATAGAGGGCAGGCTTGTCAGCGCCGCGCCCGCATAAATTCAAGTAGTGAGGAGAGCTACGCTCACTGCTACTCAAAGAAGGAATAAAAATTGCCGTATCCGCAAGATCTTGACTAAACTTGCAGCAGATCAACACGAGGAGACAACCACCTTCGCAAACACACACATTTCAAAGATACCGGTTCATCAGGAACCTGAAACGAGAGAACAAACTCCAAGAACAACAGAAAGGATAAAGGAAACTCTGAGAAGATCAGAGACAGAGAGATCGCCTCGACGCGGACGGAGATACCATATCCGAAGAACCTTGTTACGGAAGCGACCCGGAGGATGTCCAGACGAGACAATCCCAGAGGAACCGAGTATGCAGGAGAATGTGACGGGATTGAGCCATACATCCCGCAATACGTTACTAGGCCTCGTCACTTTCAAATCATCCCAGAATATGAGCTAGAAAGAATGCAAAATGTTGAGAAGAAAACTTTTGAATACTTTGAAAGGATTAGAGGCAGATGAATCAACATTTTGGAAGGCCTCGAGTTACACACAGGTGTATTCTCAGAATACGAGCAACGACGAGTTGTGGATTACATTCTAGAACTTCGGAAGATGGGTCGAGCGAGCCGTCGAGAGAAAGACTTATTTAAAACCCTGGAAATGGATGCCAGGGAAAGGAAGAGTCACAAAACAATGTGGATGTTGCTATAACTTCGCAGAGGACAGAAAAGAAAATCCACCAGGGATACTCCATCACGGTGAGGTGGATCCAATGCCGAGAATAATTAAAAGAATGGTGAAAAGAATGATAACGTGGAAGGTACTGCCAGTAGACTACATACCTCCACACATAGACCACCACGACTTTGTCAGACCTTTTTGCACAATTTCGTTCGTCAACCAATGCAATATCATGTTCGGATCTGACCTCCGGATAGCGAGCCGGGTAAGTTCAGAGGTCGGTGGAGATACCACTTTCGGTAGGTTCCGTCATGATATTACAAGGAAATAGAGCAGACATCGCAAAACATTGTATATCTGGAGTACCAGTGGAGCGGATCTCCGTCACCTTTAGAAGGATGGACGACAGAAAGGCACCATACCATTTCCGGCCGGATCCGAGTGGAGAATCTCCGGCCCTACGAGCTGTGAGTTACACGGGAAATAACACACCTCCAAAGCACATCCATGTGGCATTCCTGTCAAGGATGACTTGGAAGGTGATGTTATTGACCATGTATCTCATTATTCAGACATAGATTTAACAGATACTTTTTGAATGGATCAACAAGAATCATACATAGTCTGTTTTGAGTCATGGATTGTATGAGAAATATTTCAAGATCGAGTTGTATGATGTATCTTCAACGAGATTGGAATGAAAGTGACCATGTCACATTTTGCCTTCACCTCTTTTTATGCAAATTGACTGGGAAACGCCATTAAAGTCAAATGAACTTCGAACAAAGAACAGAAAAGAAAAGGAAAATAAATAAGAACTCTCTTTCATAAAAATCAAAACATTAAAAAGAATTTCAAATCCACATGAACTTCTACAAACGTTCTCTGCACTTTACAATATGTTTTCACATTCTCTGCATTCATAAATCTCAGCAATATGTTCAGTCTCTGCATTCATAAAACTCTGCATTCCCGAATATCGGCAAAATCTTTCTCGAATCTCGGCATTCGGGATAGGCTTCCACCTACTCCCATCTCGGCAAATCTCGGCAATCGGGATAGGCTTCCGCCCTACTCCCATCTCGGCAAATCTCGGCATTCGGGATAGGCTTCCGCCCTACTCCCATCTCGGCAATCTCGGCATTCGGGATAGGCTTCCGCCCTACTCCCATCTCGACGAATCTCGGCATTCGGCATAGGCTTCCGCCTGCTCCCTTCTCGACGATTCTCAGCACTCGGAATAGGCACAGTCCTACTCCTTTCTCAGCAATCTCAAAATGTGATCCTCTCAGCAAGAAATTGAAATTAAAGCACTCTGCATTTGGGATAGGCTCAATCCTAATCCTTCTCAGCATTTGGAATAGGCTCAGTCCTAATCCTTCTCAGCATTTGGAATAGGTTCAATCCTGCTTCCTTCTCAGCATACAAATGCATTCGGGTGGGCCTTAGCCCTACTCTTTTCTCCGCATAAAATCAAAATTGAAACTCAAATCGAAATTCAAACTCAAAATTAAAACTTGAGATAGAAAATGAAATGAATCTAAGATCCAATCTCTTGAAATCTTGTGATCTGAAATTCACCTCCTTCTTCCCAGGTGAGAGTTCGGAATCTTCGGTCTTGGAGATTTACCCGATACTCCCAGGTGGAAGTTTCTTACACTTCGTCCTAAGTTCGTTACTTGGACATACTGTTTTGGTTACGTTGATCTCTTCGGTCAACGCCAATACGCGTGGTGTACTTGGTTAGCACACCACACCTATTGGGAGTCCATTTGTTGACCTCATTTTTGATGAGGTTTTCTCTTCCCTCTTTAGTGCTTAGGATCTAGCCTTAGGCTTTTCCTTTGACTATCTTAGAGGACTAGAATTGGGACCCATCCTTTAGAAATTTAAACCACTTCTTGTCTCCCTGCAAACCCCACAAGCTTGATTGTAGACCCCTAATCACCTAGAGGGTTGAGATCAAAAGTGATGGTTTAAAGGATGAGTTCCCGATAGGACTCTTTGGCCTTAGGACCACCCTGGGTGGCTTGGTCTGGTGAGGGTTGACTTACACACTCACTACACTCATACTCTACACTCTCACACACACAATCCAAATCCTAAAACCACACCCATACCCAACTTGACTCCTTCGACTCATTTAGGTAATTCATATGGATGGACCTTAACCCCTAAGCCCACGGTAAGAGGGTTAGGAACAACATAGTGAATGCCTCAAATGAGTCCTCTCATGGCTCATATAGGCTTAACATGGCTTCATGGCTCAACCAAAGTGCTTCCATTTCACTCATATTTGATCAATCTTCTTTTTTCCAAAATTTCAATTTTTGACCCCGAGGACCCTACACCTATCAAACCTACCAAAAGCCCTTAAGATTGCCCAAATCCTCCAAAATTTCCAAATCACCCAAAATTCCCCAAAATCAATCCTCAACATTTCCTCACCAATCAAATTGATCATCCATAGCCAAAAATACCAAAAATTCCAAAAATACCCCCAAATACCCAAAATGCCCCTCTTAGCCAAAAAATCCAAAAATTCCAAAAAATTCCCAGCAAATTTCAGAAAATCTCAAATATTCCCAATTTCATTTTGTTCAACTACAACATGGGCTGATTTTATTAATTTACCCTACTTTTGTCAAAACCCCCAATTTGACCCATTCTTAACCCAAATGAACCCAATGTCAAACCAAACCTCCCCAATTGACCCTAATTTTGGTCCAATTCAATCCTAAACTTCAATTCAATATCCTCAATATCAATTTAGATCAAATACAAGTCCAATTTGATTGACATTTGGATTCAATTTCAATTTGGAGCATAAAGCCCAATTTTGACCCATGACCTAAACTTGACCCAATTTAACCCAATTCAACTCCAATTGATCCCAAATCTTTCCTAAACCTTCATAACATTCCCACAAACAAAACACTAACATGATTTGCCCAAAATTTAAACCTAAACTCCACTCAAATTCAACCCAAAACCAAAAAGCCAAATTTTGACCTAAACCCAAACCTAACCCAAATAAGCCCAAATCCCAAAACCAAAACCAAAACCCAACCAAAGTCAAAACCTCTTTGAAATACTCCCATAAACATTTACCAACATTAATTTTACATCAATTTCAACCCTAGCTGACATTGGCCCAATTAGCCTAATTTGACCTACATTAACCCCTTTACCAAAGATGCCCAAATCCAACCCAATTCAAACCCAAATCACTCCAAACTTGTTTCAAATCAATCATGACACATCCTTAAACAAAACCCAACATTTATTTGGCATGGCCCTTTGCAAAATTTTTCATCTAAAATCCCATTGTTAAACATAAAGGCCCATTCCCTTAAGCCTTCCTAAAAGCCCATCCAAAGCAAGTTCAAAAGCCCAAAGTCCATGACAATGCCCACATGAAATTCCTCTCATCATCCCTTTGATTTAAAACACTTCCTAAGTTCTAAAATCTATCACCAAATAAATCCAAATCGAAGCCTTATGACAATTCTCCTTAAATCCATAAAAATTCCAACACCCTTTCTCATGCGAGTGAGACAACTTTTCCCAAGCCATATATGAGCCATGAAGCCATGCATGAGCCACATGGGAGCCATGAGAGCCATGGAATCTACTTTCCACCTCACCAAAACATTAATGGCAAGAGAGGGGATCTCTTTCTTAAACCTTTTTTTACCTTAACCATGACACACTCTAAACCATACTTTGCCACCTAATCCTTAATGTGGACTTCACTACCTTTGGTAGGTTGACTCACATGATCCTCTCAGCCTAAAACCAGGTCATGGGAAGGTGAACCCAACCCAAATCATGGGTTGACCCAAACCAAGACAAAATAGCCATGCCCCCATTCCATTTTGATCTAACCCCTTTACACATGGCAAAGCTCAATTGCCTACACTAAACCCCAGCCCTGACTCACCTGAACTTGAGGGTGACCCTTGCCTGCCGGCCAGCCACCTGGGCCGCCGGAAAACACCATGGAAGAGACCTTGGGAGGAGCCAAATTTTGAAATTCTCTCTTGCTGAGCTGCCCCAAGTCCAGTGGCCACCATGGCTGTTCTTCTCTTGCATAGAGCAGCTGATCCCAACCCCTAACCCCCCATGGGAGGCTCTCCAGCCTCTCCTATTTAAACACCCACCTCCTCTAGCCAAGGGGGTGCTGAACCAAAACTTACTAAAACCACCGCCAAAATCATCCCAGACCACTCTCTACACATAGAGAACTTGATCCCCATCGAAATCCCCACGCCATTTCCCTACGGCGAGCTCGATTTCGAGTTGAAATCCAAGCTCGAAAACTGGGACACTTCACCGCGGTGAGCCAATCTCCAAATTGGTTGGTCCTACACCTTCACCGGACCAAGAGGAGAAGTTTCCCGAGCAAAGCCCTCTCACCGGGCCGGCCATTGCTTCCCGACTCTCCAAGCTTTGTGATCGAGTCGTAGTCGAAATCATACCTAAACAATTCACCGGGCCGAGGACTTCATCCGGAGCTTGCTTGGACCCGATCGAAGGTGACACAACTCTCGGATCATGTTACTTGTTTTAAGTTCATGTTATCGATTTTTCATGTTACTCTACGAGAAGTTATTGATTTTCGAGTTCATATTCTTGTTTTGAGTATTTTAATTCCAATAATTAGTATGTTGAGAAATAAATTCTAGGAAAATTTGGTGATGTTTCTTGTGACCAGAGGGACCTAGGAAAAATAAGTTTCGAGTTAATTCACTTTGATCAACCCTAATTGGCCTAAATACCCAAAATTTAACTTTAATTAATTAGGGTTAACCATACATTAAATTAACTTAAAAACAATTCTCCACTGTCCTTTAGGGATAGGAGAACACGACATAAAAATTTGAAACCAATTGGACTTGATTAACCCCACCAAATGGGTTGATTAAGCCTCTTAAGTAATAATGGGTAAAATTAAACTTTAAAAATTCATAACTCACAAAATACTTTTCAAAAATTCAGAAAAATGGTTTTGGAGCTTCTGCGATATCAGGGGAATTTAGGAAAATTAAAATTGTAATTTTCTAAAAAGTTGATTTTTACCATTATTTTAATATTTTTAATAATAAAAAATAATAAAAATCATAAAAATATTAAAAATCACCAAAATGTCACATTTTGAATTCTAATCATTTATGAGCAAACTAAATATTTTTCTTAAGTCCCTAGGGTAAGATATTGAATTTTAAAGGCTTAATGTAATTTTTTAATATTAAAAAAATGTATTTTCCAACCTTTTCACTAAAATAATTTTAATAAATCAACAAAAAATCAAAAAAATATAAAATTTGTTTCTCTGAACTCCTTGAGGTCAGAGAGATTTAAAAAAAATATAAAATCCATTTTCTCAACTTTAATTTTATTTTAAAATTAATTAATGCTCTAAAACTCAAAATAATTCTAATAAATAAAATATAATTCAAAAAATAACCAAAATTGGTTTGAATGGTCCTCTAGTCATTAAAAACTTCCCATAATTTTCTTAAGGACAGAAACATTTCCTTGGTCATGTTATTGAATTTTCCTTGAAAATCCCTATTTTTCATTAAAAATAATTACATAAATAAATTAAATACTGAAAAATCACATTTTTCTCCTCTAATGTCTTAATTGACATGAAGTGAGGTCACATAAAAATTTCAAGTTCATTTGAGCTTAATTTAGTGAGTTATAGAATTATTAAGCTTGAAGGGCAAAATGGTAATTAAAATTTTCAACCTTTAATTAAAATTTTAGGATTAATCAAAAAGGGAGGGTAAAATATTTGATTTAAACTGATTTTGGATGATTGAAACTTAAATGGTTAAGGGTAGAAACCCACCAATCATTTTAAGAATAATTAAATTAAACCTTAATTAATTAATTAATTAAATTTGGAAGATTAATGGAAAATTGAAATTATTAAAGTGGGGATATTATTTAAGAAGATATTTATTCTTTAATTTAAAAATCCCTAAATACATCACTTCAATAATACTTAAAAAGAAAATTAAAAGAATAATCTAAATTAAATTAAAATTGAAATTAAATTAAAATTAAATTAAAATTATATTAAAATTAAATTAAATTAAATTAAATAAAAAAAATTAAGTTGAATTAAATTAAAATTAAATTGAAATTAAAAATAAATTGAATTAAATTGAAATTAAATAAAAAAAATTAAATTAAATTAAATTAAATTAAATTAAAATAAAATTAAATTAAATTAAATTAAATTAAATTAAAAATGAAGTTAAATTGAATTAAATTGAAATTAAATTTAAATTAAATTAAATTAAATTAAAGTAAATCAAAAAAAATTGAATTAAATTGAATTAAATTAAATTAAAATCATTTAATAACCAACCTAAATCGTTAAGAATTAAACCTAAAATAACTTGAACATTATTCCGAACTTAAACTAATTTTCTATAATTAAATCAAAAATTAAAATTAAATCATTAAGTTAAAATCATTAAAATACTTAATGGGTTGATTTGCCCTTTTAAAGCTCTTATTATTATAACTCTTAAATGAAACATCAAGTGAAGTGTTACCTCACTTATAGGATATTCAAATGTCCTGAGTTTACTGAGCAAGATAACAAAACTTAAACTTCTGGATGATTAATTCACTTGTATAATTAAATTCTCTTGGACTTAAAACAATCCTAGAGGTATTGAAAAGATGTTTAAGACTCGTCTTAAGCACTTCCTCAATATGATAGGAGGTTTATAAGAACAATTGAACTTAATTGTTCTTTGATGAAGAAAATCGTCCTTAAAGCTAAGAACACAAGAACACTAGACATCTTAGGAGATGATTAGCTTATAGGATTAGGACTTTGATAGACAACCAAAACCTTTCCCTTAGCTTTACCTAGGTACTTGTTGGAATATTTAAATGCCTTAACATGTGTTTTAAGTGCAGCTTGGGATGACGGGAAGACCCTCTAGGTACGCTTTTATTTTATTGCAAATGCACTTTACCTTTCTTGCATGATAAACAACTGTTGCATGAAAACTAAAATCTTTAGGATAGTCCCTGAATTGAAACCAAAACTAAATTAAAAGTCATTACAAGATAAAAATCACCGCCACAACATTTCAAAATATAAAACAACTCAAAATTTAATCACAAACAGAACACAAAACTACAATTGCAACTAAATTAAAACGTCTCGTTGAATGATCGGGAATACCTCGGATGATGTAACCCGCGTGTTGCTAACGGGATTTCTCGCGGTCTAAATGAAAGTGTGGAACTCATTCAGTTGAGTTTAGCGACTTCATCTAGACTAAGTGAATTCAATGAAAATAACGGTGCCGGGATGACGGAACCGTGGGATCTTAATCGGTTCTGTTTAAAAAACTTTAAGATTTGTTTTAATTAAAATATTAAAAACACTTGGACTTTAAGATTTCTAAAACAAAACACTTTTCTCATCTCTTGATTTTCACCTTCTATAACTAAACCTCTGCAACAACAAGGAGCTTGGAGCACGGTAGGCAGCACGGCCATCTTCGTCAGCAAAACAACTCTACATCAGCTAAACATTTCTAGAATTAAACAACAAAGCCATAGGATTTTGAGGTAATTTGTCTAGTGCAACATAAATCCTCAACTCTTCGTTAGGCATTTGCATGATCATGTCATGTAAATTAAGCCATAACCGGTCTTAGGACTCCGAGGTAGTCGTTTGGTACGACATGAACCCTCACATCTTCAAGATTATTTGTATGATTTTATCATACAAATATAAGTCCAAATTAATTAAAATTGGAAAGATTGAAATATCAGATAATATTAGGATTTTTCTTAAATCCGAGCCAAACAATAGGATAGTTTGGGAAGTTGCCAAGATTCTTCTTGGATCCTCAGCTTCTCCTACTTTTCTCCCATTGGACTCCTGAAAATAACTGTTCCAAATTTGAACTAATCCCTTTCGAAATTTCAAAAATCCAATCCTTTGAAACCTTAAAATTTGAAATTCTTGAGAGCAAAACCACTGATCATTATCGAGAGTTTTCTTAAATGATTCACTTCATTTAAGATGTAATTAACTATAGGGGCTTGCCCTTATAGGGAACTTTAAGAACTCAGGTAATATAAACCCTGCTTAATTCCTTTATATTAAGCAGGGGAACTTGTCGGCTTATAAAATTGGTTCGCAAACTAAATGGATGTCACAAATCTTTTAGTTTATTTAATCGAGCCCCATTGTCAAGCAGTGTGACTATTCCTCGGGATGGATACACAGTTTGTGGCGCGGTGCTCGTTTATATAAACTATTCGGGATGTGAGATCAGTTTGATTTCATATCTTAAAATTTTCAAATTTAAAATTATTTTCAAAATCAAATACTATTTTTCAAATTATTTATTTAAATTAAATTAAAAATTCACCGACAATTTCTGTAGGCGACCTCTTTTCAAAAATACAACACTCAACCTAAAAATATGCCGACAGGTAGTCCTAAGGCCAAAGAGTCCTTTAAGGAACTCATCCTTTAAACCTCCACATTTGACCTTAACCCTCCACGTGACTTAGGGGTTTACAATCAAACTTATGGGGTTTGCAGGGAGTTAAGAGGTGTTTAAATTTTTAAGTGGTGGGTTCCATTTCTAGTCCTCTAAGATAGTCAAAGGGAAAGCCTAAGGCTTGATCCTAAGTAGTAAGGAGAGAGAAGAGAAAAGACCTCATCCTAAGTAGTAACATCCACTTAGATTTGGTTTTTTTTAAATTTCGTTAATTTTAACTTTAGCATAAATTAGTGAGTTTAAAAATTTAAAATTTTCAAATTTTCCTAACTAAGGCCTCATAGTAATAGACTAAAATTAGCCTAAGATATTTAGTATCCCACTTCTCTGTAGGATCGATACTTGGGTCGTAAAAGAAAACCCTATATTACTTGAAATGATATGTATACTTGCGTAGTACTCTTAGTGTGTAAATTATTTTATAAATTTTATAACATTTTCATTTTGCACACAAGCTGCTAAATATAAAGGTCAAACTTTTTACAATCTTTTGGAAGCTAAATTATCGTAGTTGAGGGTTGGGTCAAGTTTTTTGTGCTGATGTCGGGGATTCAATGGTAAGAACTTTAGGAGAATTTTATTTAAACCTGTAAGACTTGGATTTGTAAATTATAGTATTGTTATATAATGTGTTTAATTATTGGTGTTTATTATAAAGAAAAATTAAAAACGATTAAAAAGTTTTTGAGATCTATCATATTAGTTAAGTTTTTAGATTTGTATGCGTCATTCAGGTACTACAGACCTTGAACTGTACGACTCATAACAAGATGAGCTGTTAGGAAGATTATGAATCAGAAAAGACTCCATGAATTTATGATAAAAATGGCAGATAGATAATATAATGAATATTCAGATTTGGATTATAATGCTAGTCAAGGACCCCCAATTATTGAAGAAAATTCATTTGGACAATGGATTGAAACTAGCCATGAGATATACACTCCTTATGTCGATTAT
Source organism: Papilionanthe hookeriana x Papilionanthe teres (assembly GCA_022702705.1). Lineage (NCBI taxonomy): Eukaryota > Viridiplantae > Streptophyta > Magnoliopsida > Asparagales > Orchidaceae > Papilionanthe > Papilionanthe hookeriana x Papilionanthe teres. The sequence continues at coordinate 91,663 of JAKZJZ010000083.1, forward strand.
TACAACCCAAGTTGGGAAAATTATTCAAATTTTAACTAGAATAACAATTTTGGAGGATAAAACCAATTGTGGGAAGATAATCAATTTAATCAGATACGTAATTTGAATAATCAAAACGACTTTAATGATGGACTTTCCTTCCTTATAGATTTAATTCTAGCCCACAAAATGAGGAGAAGTAACTACTGTTAGAAGAGGTTGTAATTCAAGTGATGAGTCAGCTTGAAAGTCAAGGGGTTGCAATAAAGAATATAGAAAACCAACTTGGGTAGATTATTAATTCAATTAACAGTTATCCTCTAGAGATTTTACTTAGTGACCCTGAGATAAACCTTAAGAAGAATAATAGTGGGCAAGATAAAGCTGTCCAAATTAGAACCGGAAGAGAGGTAGAGGATATGGTTCAAATAAATGTTAAGTTGAGAAAAGTGGAAAAGAAGATTGAAAGACCAATTGAAGAAATTCTTGAGGAAGTAGAAAAACTTATTTCATCAACTAGGATAAATATTGAAAGACCACCTCCACCATTTCCTCAAAGAGTATTAATACAAAAATTTGACCAACAATTCTCAAGATTTATAGAATTCAGAAAATTAAATATAAATATTTCGTTTGTCGAGGCATTAAAACAAATGCCCAGTTATGTGAAGTTTAAAATGAGGTTCTTAATGAAAAAGGAAGTTTAAGGAGCATGCAATATCTAGCTTTATGAATGAGATAATTTAGCCAATAACACATCCTATAGTAGTATCCAAAGGGGAAGAATTGTAAGACAACCATGGACTGGAAAGTAACTCAGTAAAATTTGATCCAAAATTTGAAAAACGTATAGAGAATTTGATCCAAAATTTGGGAGATCTTAAACTATCTTATAACGATCCATTTCTTATGAATTTTAAAGATGATATTAATATGCAAATTGAGAAAATCATTAGAAGAATATTGGATCTAGAAAGAAACGTGTGGAAGTATAATCTTAATCAATCTGAAAGGAAGAGCTGAAAGAAAAACTGAAGTTTGAGAATTTTGTTGGAATCCCTGGATCTGAAAAATTGGGCGATTAATCGAGGATTACTTAAATGGATTGATCCATAAGGACTCGTTTGTCAGGCTAACGATGTTAAACCAAGCGTTTTAAGGGAGGCAACTCATTGTTATCAATGTGCTTTGATTTAGTATGCTTAAGAGTCATGATTGTTCTTGTTGTACTGTATTTGGTCTAATATGGATTGATCAGCCTAATTGATGATTCGCAGATGTTTGTTTTGTTAGTGGATTGATTTTATTTTTGTGTATCATTTTGGATTGATCAGTTTGATTGATGTTGGTGGATGTTTAGATTGCTTATGGATTGCTTTGATTTTTGGATGTCATGAGGGAGGTGATTCCTTAAATTTTTATTATTGCTAGACTTGTTTATGTTCTCTTGTAATAGTTGGATTAACGAGTCCACTATGACTTAGGTCTCTACTAGACTTGATTTTATTAGGATACATCTTGAATTTGAACAGTGGCAGTTCCATTTCGATTTTGTTACATCTTTTCTCTAACTTTGTTTTCATTTGCTAGGAGTTGTGAACCTATTTTGATGAGCAGCATGTGGATGATTTTTCAATATCCTTATAACTGTAAGTCATGCTTAATTAAAGGGATAAGTGGATGTCTAAGGTTAGCTTGCACAACCCAATTTATCAGGGATAATCATATCTATATAATTATACTCTATAAAATCATTTATAAGTACCCAATTTATTAGTGTAGTGATTCCGCTAGAAATCGAAAGTAAGGTAGTGAGATGTGATGAGTTAAAGGAAGAATTAACCTCCTTTATCATGTTTGTTTGTGTTTATAAAGATTTGGAGAACACATTAATATATATATATATATATATATATATATATATATATATATATATATTCTTATGTCGATACTTATTCGACTTGTTAGACCTTTCTTTAGCTTAATTTTATTCTAGTATGTTTAGTTTAGATTTACTTTTTGTTGCAAATTTTTCTACCTGATGAATACTTGTAGATATTTTAATTGACATTTGTGGTAGATAGAATTTCTGAACTATTTTTTCATGCTTATATTTTCTGTACTGAAAGCTATACATGTTAAAAAACAAGTTTGGGGGTAGGAAGAAAAATAAATTTCAAAACTAGTATACTTCCTTTTTGTTTAATATTATTGCAAGCATGTTTTAGGCTAAATTTACTTTCTTCTGCAGTCATTTTATCCTGATTAAGCATTTATATGAATTTGATAGGATGTTGAAGTTACCGGTAAATTCAGCTTTTATTTTTCTTCAAGCTACATTTTATTCAATTGGTTGCAAAATATTTAAAAATTCAAGTTTAGGGGGAGGAAGGAAAATACTTTTAAAACTTAACTTTATTTATCCTCAATAGCCTGTATTTAATTTGATATCACTTTTAAAATGACTTGTGGTTTGTGGTGTTATCTTTAGGTTACTGTAACTTTGATTTTGTAATTTTTTTTAAAAAAAAAACCTTAGTTGGGATCCTATGTGATGAAATTGTTCTAGAGTTAATATATTCCGTAGGAAACATTAGGGAAAATGATTTTGTTATTTATGGTAGAATGAAGTTGAATATTTAAAAAGCTAAGATTCTTATATTTATACTTAATAAGAATATAGTCTTTATTGAAACTTTTTTCAAACCAATACTTACACTTTTAAAAAGTGAGGGAAAGTTTTGAGTTTTGAACTTTAGAAAGAGGATATTGTAATTCAAAACTATTAAGGGCCTATCCAGATGTAGTAATTCTCACATAAAAAAAGAGTAGGGATTAAAAAGATCCTGAAAGAAAAGAATAAAAAAATAGAAGTAAAAAAAATGTTAGAAGAAGCTTGAGGCGAAGTCTACCAAAAAAATAGTTTCACCTGAATATTTTTAAATTAAAAGACTTAGCAACAATCTTAAACCTATTATTATTTCAAAAAATATTTGTCAAGTTGGTATAGATAAGGTGTTTAAATTATATTTTTAAACTTTCTCTGAATCTTTTGTTTGACAAATTCCAATAGCTTTTGAAATAAATAGAAAATCAAGATTTCTAAGTTGAATACGAGATATTCTTACACTTTAGTCCTAGGTTGATTCGCTAGAATTTCTCATAAGTTACACTATAACATTTCTGAGATAAAATTATAGAAAACTCTATTGAAACCCAATACCTCAAATCAGCAAATGTGGTCTTTAAAGTTATAATGTTACTTGAGGACAAGTAACGTTTAAGTTTGGGGGTATTGGTCCACCTTAAATTTACTTGTATTTAGTTTACATTTCATGGTCATTTTATATATATTTTTGATGATATTACACTTTAAATGAAGCTATTTTGCATGCTTTTGTCTTCATGTACAAGAATGAATTTTTGGTGAAAATAAAGGAAAAAAGGTGCAATTTAGGGCCAAAATGAGCAAGGAAGAAAATTTTAGCCTGACACGTATTGATATGTCTTTCTATGCTTAATCTCCTTCATATTTATCACATGTTTTTGAATGAAATTACAATTTCAATAAATATTTTTTTATGTCTATCTTGTAGGTATACCAATCTGGAGCGCAACAAAGTCGAAATAAGGCGAAACAGTGGAGTTGTGTGCAGGGTGGTCCTATAGCGCCTAGACTCGTGTCATAGCGCCTGTCACGGTTAGAAACAGGCATTATAGCGCCTGAGACAGTTTTTGAACGAGTGATTCAATGAATCTAGACACTTGGAAAAGCTCTTAAATGAAAAGATATGTCTCTTGGAGTGAAAGGGTGTGTCGCCTGAAGTGAAGGGTTTTGTCTCTTGAAAAATGAAGGAGTTTGGCTTCTCTTTAAATAGAGGGGCTTGACGCCTCTCATGAAGAGAAGAAGAGGAGGGTTTTGGTGTGTGTGTGTGTGTGTGTGTGAGTTTGTAAGGGAGAAATTTCTTGTAGAATCGTGTTAGCTTTTGGAATGATAGAAGAAGTGTAAGGTTCATTATTTGCTTTACAAGGAGGGCATGAATCTTCTGTAAAAGATAAGTCTTGAACTATTTTTGTGTTTGCTTTGAATTATTGCAATATAGTTGTGTGTTTTCAGAGTCTTTTGCAACAAAGTTTTTTATTGTGTTTTCATTCTTAGTGAGTAGTTTTCCTTACT